>VDFB02269074.1:28766-127404 GCA_007258455.2 Sequoia sempervirens | reverse complement strand
TAAAAAAATTTATGAATTAAAAAATATATATTTTATAAGAACAAAATATAATATTTTATAATGTTATCCTTCATTTTAAAATATAATTTGATTTATTAATATTAGTATCTAGCATGACATTAGTACTGCAAATACTACTCTTATTAATAAATCAAATTATAATTTAAAATAAAGTATAACATTATAAAATATTATATTTTATTCTTATAAAATAATATTTTTTTGTATTAAGTATAGAGGAATCAATATTTACATATTACAATCTATAAGTTTTACTTCAAAAGCCCAATTTCAAGACTATCCTAGTTACAACATATCATCAGACTAACCCCTGTTATATGAAGTATATCATCAGTTACAAAATATCATCAAAGTATCCCCTGTTGTATGAAGTATATACCCTGTTACATTTTGATACATTGCTTAAGACTATTATCACTAGATACAACTTATATTAGGTACTAGCTACACAAAAACCCGGACAAGTATATACCATTATCTTTCACAAGTATATATACGAAGCAGAATATACAAAATACCCTTTGTTGTCCCATATTAGAAGTTACTCAACCCTGTTTGTATCTTTCATTGCCACTAATATCTCTTCTACTATAGTTCATCTATAGAAGGTTCTGGTGCCCTGCTACTCTACTCTTCCATAGGCACAACTAATACACCTTTGTTCAAAGTCTTGTCAAGTTTGGTGCTCTGCTCCTCCATTAGATCTTTTTGAAATGCTTGCAGTGCCCTTAAAAAAAATCCACCCCAGGGTGACCTTCATGCCACATATGTCCATATCTAGCCTCAAGGATGCCAATGGTTATTTCTTTGTTCTCCAAGTATTTCCAAAACTTTTCCTTCAAAAGTTCCACCGTGATATAAACCTGCATAGCAACATTATAGAGCATGAGTCTTTTATAAGACTCGGTAAGCAACATTTTCCTTCCTTGAAACCTATCTTCAGTCTAAGCTTTCCATATGGCCCACCAAATGTCAGTTGAAAGACAATGTCAGAATAATGCAGCAGTTTTTCCCATTTTTACATCAATGATTAAATAAAATCTTTTCAGGAAGAGGATCACCATTATTTCCCCAAATATTTTGTTTATTGCAAAACATGTTCCAAATTTCTTTAGCAAAAATATAATCAAAGAAAATGTGGTTAATTGTCTCAGGTATTCTGCATAAACTACACATGTTAATGTCATCATATTTGCTTCTAAAAGAGAGTTTCTGAATTATTAGGTGACATCTGAAATAGGCTTTCTTAGCCTCCATTTCTTTAAGCCAGTTCTTCTGAAAGATTTTTTGCCACTGGTTTTTATTTAGATTCATTTTCCAACTTTTGTTCACATGCTTTGTTAGATCTATTTGTTATGTTAGCATGGATTATAATTCTTTTGCTTTGGTTTTCATCACATTATTGTCATTTTTCCAATGGAATTCTTTAAATTGAGAGATATCAATTTTAGACTCCGCTGGGAATTTTACCTGGCTACAAACTTCCCTTAAAATTATGTAATTCCTCTAGTTATTGTGAGGTATATTGAATTTTGAGCTAAGGTCATTCCAATCTTTTAGCTTGCCATTTTTTTAGAATTTCACTGAAGCATTTAATTCCTTTTTGAGCCCAGTTTTTTGTTGAGCATCCCTAAATTAAAGTAAGTGGGTTTCCTTTATGCTTTAAGCTACACCATATTGATCTATTAGTCTAGATGATCCTATTATCACTTTTGGTGAAGTGGTAGTTGGTTAAGCACTTTTTAATTATTTCCCACGCCTTCCAAATGGTCTTGAATGCATTGGATCTTGTAGGTGACATAGTCCATTCACTACTATGAACATACTGAAGGGAAAAGATTTCCATGATTTTGCTTGCTTGGGGGCAGCATTGAGAATATTTTGTCTAATTAGCACCTTCCATGGCTCCCCACCTTCGAAGGCTTTGATCACCCACTTAGCTGGCAGGGAAATACCTTGTAGTCTCAGGTCTTTCAACCCTAGGCCACCTTTGGATTTTGGTATAGTGCACCATTCCCATTTCACTGAGTGCCTTTTCCTCTTTCCTTTACCATCCGACCAAATAAATTCTCTTATCCTTTTCTGGATAGCATTAATCCGGTAAGAGTTGAAAAATCATATAGAGACAAAATAGATACTGTAAACCTGAAGCCTTCCAGCCAAGGAGAGGAAGTCTCTATTCCACTTAGCAATTTTCTTTTCTATCTTGTCTCTTATCCATAGCCATATTTTAATAATATTTTTTAATTCATAAATTTTTATATAAATATAATTTAAAAAAATATTTTCTTTTTAAAAAATATAATATAGATATTAAAATAAATCTAAAATTTTAAATTTGTTTTTAAAATATACCGATGATTTTTCTAATTTATTATTAATAAAAGAAATAATATTTGTATATTTTAAAATTCTTATTTTAATATTTATTTAAAATTTTAGATTTTTTAAATATTTAAATTATACTTTATACAAAGTAAATATAATAGTCAATATCAATATTTAATTGTATTTTTATTTATGTATGTGTTGTCAAAGTTTGGTCTTCAGCTTTGAGTAAATATATAAAGATTTTGTTTTGATTATATGGGAAAAACAGGTTTTGAAGGGACCCGAAACCCTTTACAACTTTAGGCACAAAATGTTACTCAAAATATACAATGCTAGACAATCAGCAGCATCCCAAAAATCCAAAAACAACAAAAGATACAAACAGTTGCTCAAAAGATCAACAAAGAATACCAGCAGCCAAACAACAACAAGCTCTAACAAAGCTAAACCACACGTGCAGTCTTTTGACCACCACAAACAAACTTAACAAGAGATTGAGAGGACTAATTATGCTTAGGAAGACCTCTCTTCCTTCTTTGTGCAACCATCCAAGAAAGATCATCCTCTAAAGGATTAGAGCAAGGGGAGGATGGGGGACAAGCCACCAAAGTACCTGGAATGTCATTCCCACAAACAATAACAGCAACAAGAGCTACAGATAAACTTGTAATCACAGCACCATCAGCAAAATCATTAGCAGCAACCTCACCAGTCGCAGCAGCAAAATTAGGCAAACCAACCGCATTAGTAGTTGTTGCATACAAACCAGCAGTTGCAGATGGACCAACAGAACTAGAAGCCCCAACAGCAATGGAAGGAAACTACAAACCATCAGCAAAAGAAGCCATGAATTTAGGGGCCAAGATATCATCCCCAAAATCATCATCCAAAGATTCTCCCACAGTAAGATGTTCACAAAGAGCATCTTTCCACCAAGTAGCATAACTCCGACGAGATTTCTAACAGTCAACAGCCAAATGACCAAGTAGCATAACTCTGACGAGATTTCTTTTTTATTTAAATTTGATTGAGTGTATGCGTTTAATTATTTTAATTTTTTTTAAATAAAATAAAAAATATAGGATGATTGTATTATATAAAAAAAAATGAAATTTAAGATAAGCTATTAAAAAATACTATAAGATTATCTCATATATATTTTTAGTTTATATGTTTTTTTTAAATAAGTCATGTCTTAGTATTTGAAGGATAGTTTCAAATTCATAGGAATAGTTACAAAAAGATTATTTGACAAATAAACTTCATCATCAAATCTAACTCTTATTTTGTAATAATTAAAAAAAATCATAAATTTTTATTTGTGTATAAAAAATAATTGTATTATATAGATAAATCTAGATTAATTAATTAAAAGTATATATATATATATATATATATATATATATATATATATATATTAGATTTATATAAAAATTTATGAATGAAAAAAATATTATTTTATAAGAACAAAACATAATATTTTATAATGTTTCACTTTATTTTAAAATATAATTTTATTTATTAATAAGAGGAGGTGGTGTGACATTAGTATTGTAGAGTTTGTTTGGAGTTTGTTGCAAAGTTTGGTGGCTACAAACAGTATTACCTTGACTTAGAGTTCAATGCAAAATTTGTTAGCTACAGAGTGTACTTCCCTAACAAAAACCCTTAGATTATATGGTATGTAACATGATGCATGGATATGGGCAGCCACTGCATCTATGGGGTTGGATAGTTGATGCCTCCAAGATTATGATAGGGAGTCATTGGAAAAAATTTGGAGCACAACAAGCATTTTGGACAATATTAGTTGGCATTGAAATCCAGTGGAGATCAATTAGTGAGGGATCATTGCCAAAAAGGGGGAGGGACATCACATTGGAAGAATGCAATACATGGAATCGAAAGCAGTAGAGAGAAATGTTGTCAAAATGAGGGAATAGCAGAGAGTTGTATCAGGTTACATAAGGGCAACTGGATTGAGTGACTAAAGCAGGTGCAGTTCAGCATAAGAATTTTGAGTAGAGTCGATTTCTTCCAATCATTTAACATAACAAAAAAATAAAAAAGAGAGAGAAACTAGGTATCTTAATCTCTATTCTACCTGTATAAATTGTATGTCTTGAGAAAAAAAGGAAGAAGAAGCTTAAAGTACAATCGATTTCAGATGCATATGTCAAATAGTTAATGCCAAACACTACACCATAAAGAAACAAGATGGATCATAATATCATTAATTAAGCTTCCAATATTCGGTGATGTTAATCTTTTCTCTCATCCCAAATAAAATGGATGAGGGTGATCATATTATTTTAATGTAATCTTCTCTACTAGCTTTTGGTAAAATAAACTTGCTTAAGACAATGATTTACAACTACTAAATACATTTTCGTGAAAGTTTCTAATGTTTTTTTTAGCAAATCTATTTTGCACATATCCTACAACCAATGCATGTCAATAGATTGCTCTCTCAAATACTTTGTTATGCAGTAGTCTAGCTTGTACCTTTGCAATTTGCATGCATGTCTGCCAAGGTTTATTTCATACATATCTTATGCTCACTTACATTCCATGAAATATTAATGCTTTCGGTTGTGTTTATTCTTTGTGCATCCCCATTCTATGTGAGTGTGTCGATGACATGTTTAGTGCCTATCACTGTAGAGTCTATGATAAAGATCTAATTTCTATTAGCTCTATTGTGACTTTACTTTGAGTTTTCACTATTATATTTTTTGATAAATTATATAAGTTGAACTATTCCTCAAATAGCCATATTTTATTGAAAGGGTTTCCTTCTATAATAGAGACATATAGGCATTAAGATCTAATTTCTATTATCTCTATTGTGACTTTACTTTGATTTTTCACTATTATATTTTTTGATAAATTATATAAGTTGAACTATTCCTCAAATAGCCATATTTTCTTGAAAGGATTTTCTTTTATATTAAATACATATAGGCATTTCAATGGTCTTTATTTTCAAGCTAAATATTATATCAGACTTTCATTTTAGTAATTTGTTTACTCTGATTGCACATTTATCAATTACTATCTTGTTAAAGTGTCTCTCATCTATATGAGATAGTCATAATGTAACACGGGAGATCAAGTGCCCACACACTAAAGAAGCCAATGTGCTTGTATTTTCATGTCTAACTTCCTTAACCACACACATGTCATTTTCAGGAGCTATTATATAATTACTCAAAATTGAAAACCAAACTTTGATAACACATACATAAATAGAAATATAATTAAACATTAATATTGACTATTATATTTACTTTGTATAAAATATTATTTAAATATTAAAAACAAATCTAAAATTTTAAACAAACATTAATATAAGAATTTTGAAATATATAATATATCATTTATAAATTTATTTTAAAATATACTAATATTATTTCTTTTATTAATAATAAATTTAAAATAAATATTGGTATATTTTAAAAATAAATTTAAAATATTAGACTTAATTTAACATTCATAATATTTATTTTTTATTATAAATAACATTTATTTTTTAAAAGATTTATATAAAAATTTATGAATAAAAAAATATTTTTTTATAAGAACAAAATGTAATATTTTATAATGTTATTCTTTATTTAAAATAAAGTATAACATTATAAAATATTATATTTTGTTCCTATAAAATAATATTTTTTTAATTCATAATTTTTTATATAAATACAATTTTTAAAAAAAATTATTTACACTTTAACAAATATAATATAGATATTCAAATAAATCTAAAATTTTAAATTTCTTTTTAAAATTTATCAATATTTTTTAAATTTTATTTTAACAAATGAAATAATATTAGTATATTTTAAAAATAAATTTTGAAATTATAGATTGTATATTTTAAAATTATTATTTTAATATTTATTTAAAATTTTAGATTTTTAGTAATATTTAAATTATACTTTATACAAAGTAAATATAATAATCAATATCAATATTTAATTGTATTTTTATTTATGTATATATTACCAAAGTTTGGTCTTCAATTTTGAGTAATTATATAAAAAATCGTTATTGTAGTTTTCTTTTGTATTTAAATTTGACTGAATGTATGTGTTTAAGTATTTTAATTTTTAAAAACTAAAATAAAAAATATAAGAAGATTGTATTATATAAAAAAAAGGAAATTTGAGATAAGCTACTAAATATTACTATAAGATTATCTCATATATATTTTTAGTTCATATGGTTTTTTTTAAATAATTTATGTCTTAGTATTTGAAGGATAATTTCAAATTAAAAAGAATAGTTACAAAAAAACTATTTGACAGGCAAACTTTATCATCAAATTTAGGTCTTACTTTAGAATACTTTTCAAAATATTTTTTTATTAAATTTTTATTTGTCTATAAAAAATAATTGTATTACATAGATAAATCTAGATTAGTTAATTAAAAGTATATATATAAATTAGATTTATATAAAAATTTATGAATTAAAAAAATATTATTTCATAAGAACAAAATATAATATTTTATAATGTTATACTTTATTTTAAAATATAATTTGATTTATTAATAAGAGCAAGTGGCGTGACATGATGTATGGATGTGGGTAGCCGGTGCATCTACGAAACTGGATAGTCATTGCCTCCAAGATTTTGATAGTGAGCCATTGGCAAAACTTTGGAGCACAACAAGCATTTTGGATAATATTAGTTGGCATTGAAATCAAGTGGAGATGAATTAGTGAGGGATCGTTGCTAGAAAGGGGGGGACATCACGTTGGAAGAATGCAATACATGGACTCGGGACCAATAGAGAGCAGTGTTGTCAAAATGAGGGAATAGCAGAGAGTTGTATCAGGTTATGAAAGGACAACTGGATTGAGTGACTAAAGCAGATGTAGTTCGGCATAAGAATTTTGAGTAGAGTCGATTTCTTCCAATCATTTAACATAACAAAAAAATAAAAAAGAGAGAGAAACTATGTATCTTAATCTCTATTCTACCTGTATAAATTGTATGTCTTGAGGAAAAAAGGAACAAGAAGCCTAAAGTACAATTGATTCAGGATGCATATGTCAAATAGTTAATGTCAAATACTACACTATAAAGAAACAAGATGGACCATAATATCATTAATTAAGCTTCCAATATTTGATGATGTTAATCTTTTCTCTTACTTCATCCATTCCAAATAAAATGGATGAGGGTGATCATATTATTTTAATGTAATCTTCTCTACTAGCTTTTGGTAAAACAAACTTGCTTAAGAAAATGATTTACAACTACCAAATACATTTTCATGAAAGTTTCTAATGTTTTTTTTAACAAATCTATTTTGCACATCCTACAACCAATGCATGTCAATAGATTGCTCTCTCAAATACTCTGTTATACAATTTATTGTCTAGCTTATACCTTTGCAATTTGCATGCATGTCTACCAAAGTTTATTTCGTACATATCTTATGCTCACTTACATTCCATGAAATATTAATTCCTTTAGAGAGTTTGTACCTGGCTTGGGTTTATTCTTTATGCATCCCCATTCTATGCGAGTGTGTTGATGACATGTTTAGTGCCTATCACTATCGAGTCTCTACTCCCATGATAAAGATCTAATTTCTATTAGCTCTATTGTCACTTTACTTTGAGTTTTCACTATTATATTTTCTGATAAATTATATAAGTTAAACTATTCCTCAAATAGCCATATTTTTTTGAAAGGGTTTCCTTCTATAATAGAGACATATAGGCATTAAGATCTAATTTCTATTAGCTCTATTGTGACTTTACTTTGAGTTTTCACTATTATATTTTTTGATAAATTATATAAGTTGAACTATTCCTCAAATAGCCATATTTTCCTCAAAGGATTTCCTTCTATAATAGAGACATATAGGAATTTCAATGGTCTTTATTTGCAAGCTAAATATTATATCAGACTTTCATTTTAGTAATTTGTTCAAAAATTACTTTATATAGAAAATATAATATTTTATAATGTTATAAATAAAGTATAACATATAAAATATTATATTTTATTCTTATAAATTAATATTTTTTTAATTCATTAGTTTTTATATAAATACAAATTTTAAAAAAAATATTATTTACTATATAGATATTAAAATAAATCTAAAATTTTAAATTTATTTTTAATATATACCAATATTTTTTAAAATTTATTTTAATAAAAGAATTAATATTAGTATATTTTAAAAATAAATTTTGAAATTATATATTGTATATTTTAAAATTCTTATTTTAATATTTATTTAAAATTTTATATTTTTTTAGTAATATTTAAATTATACTTTATACAAAGCAAATATAATAGTCAATATCAATATTTAATTGTATTTTTATTTATGTATGTATTACCAAAGTTTAGTCTTCAATTTTGAGTAATTATATAAAAAATTTGTTATTGTGGTTTTCTTTTTTATTTAAATTTAATTGAGTGTATGTGTTTAGGTATTTTAATTTTAAAGAAATAAAATAAAAAATATAAGAAAATTATATTATATAAAAAAAAAAGGAAATTTAAGATAAGCTACTAAAGATTACTATAAGATTATTTCATATATATTTTTAGTTCATATGGTTTTTTTAAAATAAGTTGTCTTAGTATTTGAAGGATAATTTCAAATTAATAGGAATAGTTACAAAAAAACTATTTAACAAGCAAGCCTGTTAAAGGGCCTAGTAGGGTTAAACCAGCTATAAATGAATTTGAAGTGATAAAATGGGAAAAACCAAAAGAAGGATGGTGGAAAATTAACTTCAATGGAGCTTTAAAAGGGAACCCAGGACCATCAAGAGCAGGGTTCATCATTAGAGATTGGAGGGGTGATGTTGTAGCCTTTGGTGAAAAGAAATTAGAGGATGGGACTAACAATATAGTCGAAGCATTAGCAGCTTTAATGGCAATTCGACTAGGCAAGAGCTTAGGAGCCTCAAAAATTCATCTTGAAGGGGATTCTTTAATAATTGTCCAAGTTGTGATGAAGGGAACGATAAATGTGTGGCACCTCCAAAATTTAATTGAGGAAATTAGAAATGAATTAATTTCATGTGAAAACTTTGCAATAAGCCACATTAAAAGGTTAGGAAATATTGAGGCAAATGTACTGTTAAAATGGGCATTAAAATTTAGTGAAGTTAGCAAAATAAAATTGGAGGACTTAAGGAGTGTTAATTTGGAAAATTGAGTGAAGCTTTGAAGGGTATGGTGCATTTAATAGGAAGCTTGGAGATCTGAGTGTCGTAGTTGTGAAAAGATGGCCGAACTGTTTGAAAGGGTGGCGATGGGCTTGAAGGATGGCAAGCTTTTATTTTGGAGTGGAAGAACCGATAAGCCATCATTTTATTTCCTCGGTCTTGATGTTATGAATTGTTTTAGGTGCGGGCGAAGGAAGTTAGTGAAGTTATTTTGTGGTGAAGGCAGCAATGAGCAGAGCAAAAATGGAGGCTAACTTTACATTTCTATCTAGGCAGCAACTCAACCCATTCTATAGAAATGTGTCGACGAATCAGCTAACGAATTTGTTTCTCATTGATGAAGAAAGGTTGGTGAAATGCGTTAGAATGATTCTTGGAAGAGACTTTGGGATACTGAGACACCATTATAGGACAAACATGGGGTCTTGATCTTGGAGAATTAGTTTAAATGGTCAGGGAGGTGATGAAAATGTTGGTGCACCCAGATTTCTTGGTGGGGATGAACTCCACTCTTGAATGGGCTATTTTGGGTGTGGGGCTAGACATCATTGAACCTTTAGAGATTGAGAACTTTGAAGACACGGTAAGTTGTCTTCCTTTCATTCGGTGGCCAGAGGGGAGGTTCAAAACACAGTGCAGGGAAGAAGCGCGGTTGGGTTGGAAGGCTCTCAAACTGTCTGTTGAGTTGATGAAGGTCGAGGAATTCGTTGCAAAAGCGAAGGTAGAAGCAGTGAGGATAGAGAAAGTGGAGGAAAACCCATGGAGGCGAATGAGGAAGGCGAAGAAGCAAGGCCGAAGATGTACCGGGTAGCGTGTAGTGGAAGAAAATTTTCCATTTTTTGATCATAGTTTTAGATATATCTAAAGGTAGCTAGAAGATAGATAAGTTGTAGTAGCCACAAAGTGGGTGTTTTTTGTATAGGGTTTATATAATGTTTAAGAACAAACTGTTTAAAGTTTATGGTAGTGTTTTAAGTTTAGCCCAGATTGTGAAAAGACTGGAAGTGCAGGGGTGGTAGTTTTTTGCAGTTATGCATGTTAATGTGCCTCCGGGATGAACTCTATGGTTTTGATCATTTTTGGTCTAAAGATGAACTCTAAAATTATGTAAATTTCCTTTTAGCAATAAAAAATACTCTTATTACTGACCAAAAAAAAAACTATTTGACAAGCAAACTTTATCATCAAATTTAGGTCTTACTTTGTAATACTTTTCAAAATCTTTTTTTAGTAAATTTTTATTTGTCTATAAAAAATAATTGTATTACATAGATAAATCTAGGTTAGTTAATTAAAATTATATATATATTAGATTTATATAAAAAATTATGAATTAAAAAAATATTATTTTATAAGAACAAAATATAATATTTTATAATGTTATACTTTATTTTAAAATATAATTTGATTTATTAATAAGAGAAAGTGGTGTGACATGATGCATGGATGTGGGCAACTGGTGCATCTACAAGACTAGATATTCGTTGCCTCCAAGATTCTGATAGTGAGTCATTGGCAAAACTTTGGAGCACAACGAGCATTTTGGACAGTATTAGTTGGCATTGAAATCCAATGGAGATCAATTAGTGAGGGATTGTGGCCAAAAAGTGGGAGGAACATCACATTGGAAGAATGCAATACACGGACTCGGGAGCAATAGAGAGCATTGTCATCAAAATGAGGGAATAATGGACAATTGTATCAGGTTAGGAAAGGGAAATTGGATTGAGTGACTAAAGTAGGTGCAATTTGGCAAAAGAATTTTGAGTAGTCAATTTCTTCCAATCATTTAACATAACAAATAAAAAAAGAGAGAGAGAAACTAGGTATCTCAATCTCTATTCTACTTGTATAAATTATATGTCTTGAGAAAAAAAGGAACAAGAAGCCTAAAGTACAATCGATTCAAGATGCATATGTCAAATAGTTAATGCCAAACACTACACCATAAAGAAACAAGATGGACCATAATATCATTAATTAAGCTTCCAATATTCGGTGATGTTAATGTTTTCTCTTAATTCATCCATCCCAAATAAAATGGATGAGGATGATCATATTATTTTAATGTGATATTCTCTACTAGCTTTTGGTAAAATAAACTTGCTTAAGAAAATGATTTACAACTACCAAATAAATTTTCGTGAAAGTTTCTAATTTTTTTTTTAACAAATTTATTTTGCCAATATCCTACAACCAATGCATGTCAATAGATTGCTCTCTCAAATACTCTGTTATATAGTTTACTGTCTAGCTTATACCTTTACAATTTGCATGCATGTCTGCCAAGATTTATTTCGTACATATCTTATGTTCACTTACATTCCATGAAATATTAATGTCTTCAGAGAGTTTGTACTTGAGTTGTGTTTATTCTTTATGTATCCCCATTCTATACAAGTGTGTTGATGACATGTTTAGTGTCTATCAATATAGAGTCTCCACTCCCATGATAAAGATCTAATTTCTATTAGCTCTATTGTGACTTTACTTTGAGTTTTCACTATTATATTTTTTGTTAAATTATATAAAATGAACTATTCCTCAAATAGCCATATTTTATTGAAAGGGTTTCCTTCTATAATAGAGACGTATAGGCATTAAGATCTAATTTCTATTAGCTCTATTGTGACTTTACTTTGAGTTTTCACTATTATATTTTTTGATAAATTATATAAGTTGAACTATTCCTCAAATAGCCATATTTTCCTGAAAAGATTTCCTTCTATAATAGAGACATAATGGCATTTGAATGGTCTTTATTTGCAAGCTAAATATTATATCAGACTTTCATTTTAGTAATTTGTTCACTCTAATTGTGCATTTATCAGTTACTATCTTCCTTGCTAAAGAAGCCAATGTGCTTGTTGTATTTTCATGTCCAACCTCCTTAACCATACACACGTCATTTTCAAGAGCTATTATATAATTACTCAAAATTAAAAACCAAACTTTGACAACACATACATAAATAAAAATACAATTAAATATTAATATTGACTACTATATTTATTTTGTATAAAATGTTATTTAAATATTAAAAACAAATCTAAAATTTTAAACAAACATTAAAATAAGAATTTTATTAAATATAATATATAATTTTAAAATTTATTTTAAAATATATTATTATTATTTATTTTATTAATAATAAATTTAAAATAAATATTGGTATATTTTAAAAATAAATTTAAAATATTAGATTTATTTTAATATCTATATTATTATTTTTAAAGAGAAAATAATTTTTTTTAAATTAAAAATAGATTTGTATAAAAATTTATGAATAAAAAAATATTATTTTATAAGAACAAAATGTAATATTTTATAATATTCTAAATAAAGTATAACATTATAAAATATTATATTTTGTTCTTATAAAATTATATTTTTTTAATTCATAATTTTTTATATAAATACAATTTAAAAAAAAAATTATTTACTCTTTAAAAAATATAATATAGAAGGAGAACAAGTACACTTGGAGAGCGTAGTACAACAAAAAAATTGCATGTTGTGTTCGGGGAGAATGGGTCACTCCTGAATGAAGAGAGAATCGATTCTCATCTAATCATAAGTGTGATGATTTACTTCACAGGCGAGGTCTCTGGTTCAAGCCAAGGATAGCCCACCCATTATGCGCTATGTAGTAGGATTGTTGTCATCTTCATTTGGCCATTTATGGGGATATAGCTCAGTTGGTAGAGCTCTGCTCTTGCAATCAGGTCGTTGCGATTACAGGTTGGATGTCTGATTGTCTAGGCAGTAATGATAATATTTTTTACTTGAACTAGTGGCTCACTTTTTATCAGTAATGGGGGAAAGGACTGTAACAAGCCACTGAAAAAATCTATTAAGACGAAGATAGAATGTCAAGAACGTAGAGAAGGTAGGGTAGGTAGTTGGTTAGATCTAGTATGGATCGTACATGGCCCATTGTTGGAGTTGGCGGCTCTCCTAGGGATCTGATCCCTAGGGAAGAGGATCAAGTTGGCCCTTGCAAACAACTTGATGTACTATCTCCCTTCAACCCTTTTTAGCCCAAAGAATGGGACAGAAGGAAAAGTCATGCCATGGACCGACCACATCATCTCTACCCTGTAGGAAAACGAGATCACTCCAAGGATGCTTTCAAAATAAATTTAAATTTTAAATTTTTTTTAAAATAACTAATATTTTTTCAAATTTATTTTAATAAAAGAAATAATATTAGTATATTTTTAAAAAAAAATTGAAATTATATATTGTATATTTTAAAATTCTTATTTTAATATTTATTTAAAGTTTTAGAATTTTAGTAATATTTAAATTATACTTTATACAAAGCAAATATAATAGTTAATATCAATATTTAATTGTATTTTTATTTATGTATGTATTACCAAAGCTTGGTCTTCAATTTTGAGTAATTATATAAACAAATTGTTATTGTGGTTTTCTTTTTTATTTAAATTTGATTGAGTGTATGCATTTAAGTATTTTAATTTTAAAAAAATAAAATAAAAAATATAAGAAGATTGTATTATATGAAAAAGGAAATTTAAGATAAGCTACTAAAGATTACTATAAGATTATCTCATATATATTTTTAGTTCATATGTTTTTTTTAAAATAAGTTATGTCTTAGTATTTGAAGGATAATTTCAAATTAATAGGAATAGTTAAAAAAAACTATTTGACAAGCAAACTTTATCATCAAATTTAGGTCTTACTTTGTAATACTTTTCAAAATATTTCTTTAGTAAAATTTTATTTGTCTATAAAAAATAATTGTATTACATAGATAAATCTAGATTAGTTAATTAAAAGTATATATATATTAGATTTATATAAAAAAATGAGTTTAAAAAATATTATTTTATAAGAACAAAATATAATATTTTATAATGTTATACTTTATTTTAAAATACAATTTGATTTATTAATAAGAGAAAGTGGTGTGACATGTTGTATGGATGTGGGCAACTGGTGCATCTACGAAACTGGATAGTCATTGCCTCCAAGATTATGATAGTGAGCCATTGGCAAAACTTTGGAGCACAACAAGCATTTTGGATAATATTAGTTGGCATTGAAATCTAGTGGAGATCAATTAGTGAGGGATTGTTGCTAGAAAGGGAGAGGGACATCACGTTGGAAGAATGAAATACATGGACTCGGGAGCAATAGAGAGCATTGTTGTCAAAATGAGGGAATAGTAGAGAGTTGTATCAGGTTACGAAAGGGCAACTAGATTGAGTGACTAAACTAGATGTAGTTCGGCATAAGAATTTTGAGTAGAGTCGATTTCTTCCAATCATTTAACATAACAAAAAAATAAAAAAGAGACAGAAACTAGGTATCTTAATCTCTATTCTACCTGTATAAATTGTAGTTCTTTAGAAAAAAAGGAAGAAGAATCCTAAAGTACAATCAATTCAGGATGCATATGTCAAATAGTTAATGTCAAATACACCATAAAGAAACAAGATGGACCGTAATATCATTAATTAAGCTTCCAATATTCGATGATGTTAATCTTTTCTCTTACTTCATCCATCCCAAATAAAATGGATGAGGGTAATCATATTATTTTAATGTAATCTTGTCAACTAACTTTTGGTAAAAAAAACTTGCTTAAGAAAATGATTTACAACTACCAAATACATTTTTGTGAAAGTTTCTAATTTTTTTTTAACAAATCTATTTTGCACATATCCTACAACCAATGCATGTCAATAGATTGCTCTCTCAAATACTCTGTTATATAGTTTACTGTCTACCTTATACCTTTGCAATTTGCATGCATGCCTGCCAAGGTTTATTTCGTACATATCTTATGCTCACTTACATTCCTGAAATATTAATGTCTTTAGAGAGTTTGTACTTCGCTTGTATTTATTCTTTATGCATCCTCATTCTATATGAGTGTGTTGATGAAATGTTTAGTGCCTATCACTATCGAGTCTCTGCTCCCATGATAAAGATCTAATTTCTTTTAGCTGTATTGTGACATTACTTTGATTTTTCACTATTATATTTTCTGATAAATTATATAAGTTAAACTATTCCTCAAATAGCCATATTTTTTTGAAAGGGTTTCCTTCTATAATAGAGACATATAGGCATTAAGATCTAATTTCTATTAGTTCTATTGTGACTTTACTTTGAGTTTTCACTATTATATTTTTTGATAAATTATATAAGTTGAACTATTCCTCGAATAGCCATATTTTCCTGAAAGGATTTCCTTTTATATTAAATACATATAGGCATTTCAATGGTCTTTATTTTCAAGCTAAATATTATATCAGACTTTCATTTTAGTAATTTGTTTGCTCTGATTGCGCATTTATTAGTTACTATCTTCCTTGTTAAAGTGTCTCTCATCTATATGAGATAGTCATAATGTAACATGGGAGATCATATGCCCACAAGCTAAAGAAGCCAATTTGCTTGTTGTATTTTCATTTCTAACCTCCTTAGCCATATAATTACTCAAAATTTAAAACCAAACTTTGACAACACATACATATATAAAAATATAATTAAATATTTATATTGACTATTATATTTACTTTGTATAACATATTATTTAAATATTTAAAAAAAATCTAAAATTTTAAACAAACATTAAAATAAGAATTTTAAAATATATAATATATAATTTTAAAATTTATTTTAAAATATACTAATATTATTTCTTTTATTAATAATAAACTTAAAATAAATATTGGTATATTTTAAAAATAAATTTAAAATATTAGATTTATTTTAATATCTATATTATTATTTTTAAAGAGTAAATAATTTTATTTTATTTTAAAGATTTATATAAAAATTTATGAATAAAAAAATATTCTTTTATAATGTTGTACTTTATTTAAAATAAAGTATAACATTATAAAATATTATATTTTTTTCTTATAAAATAATATTTTTTTAATTCATAAATTTTTATATAAATAAAAAAAAATTATAAATATTATTTACTCTTTAAAAAATATAATATAGATATTAAAATAAATCTAAAATTTAAATTTATTTTTAAAATATATCAATATTTTTTAAATTTATTTTAATTAAAGAAATAATATTAGTATATTTTAAAAATAAATTTTGAAATTATATATTGTATATTTTAAAATTATTATTTTAATATTTATTTAAAATTTTAGATTTTTTAGTAATATTTAAATTATACTTTATACAAAGCAAATATAATAGTCAATATCAATATTTAATTGTATTTTTATTTATGTATGTATTACCAAAGTTTAGTCTTCAATTTTGAGTAATTATATAAAAAAATTGTTATTGTGGTTTTCTTTTTTATTTAAATTTAATTGAGTGTATGTGTTTAGGTATTTTAATTTTAAAAAAATAAAATAAAAAATATAAGAAGATTGTATTATATAAAAAAAAGGAAATTTAAGATAAGCTACTAAAGATTACTATAAGATTATCTCATATATATTTTTAGTTCATATGTTTTTTTTTAAATAAGTTATGTCTTAGTATTTGAAGGATAATTTCAAATTAATAGGAATAGTTACAAAAAAAATATTTGACAAGCAGGCCCATTAAGGGCCTAGCAGGGTTAAACCAACTATAAATGAATCTCAAGTGATAAAATGGGAAAAACCAAAAGAAGGATGGTGGAAAATTAACTTCGATGGAGCTTCAAAAGGGAACCCAAGACCATCAGGAGCAGGGTTCATCATTAGAGATTTGAGGGGTGATGTTGTAGCCTTTGGTGAAAAGAAATTGGAGGATGAGACTAACAATACAGTCGAAGCATTAGCAGCTTTAACGGCGGTTCGATTGGGCAAGAGCTTAGGAGCCTCAAAAATTCATCTTGAAGGGGATTCTTTAACAATTGTCCAAGTTGTGATGAAGGGAACGATAAATGTGTGGCACCTCCAAAATTTAATTGAGGAAATTAGAAATGAATTAATTTCATGTGAAAACTTTGCAATAAGCCACATTAAAAGGTTAAGAAATATTGAGGCAGATGTACTGTCAAAATGGGCATTAAAATTTAGTGAAGTTAGCAAAATAAAATTGGACTTAAGGAGTGTTAATTTGGCAGATTGAGTGAAGCTTTGAAGGGTACAGTGCATTTAATAGGAAGTCTATAGATCTAAGTGTCGTAGTTGTGAAAAGATGGCCGAAGTGTTTGAAAGGGTAGCAATGGGCTTGAAGGACAACAAGCTCTTATTTTGGAGTGGAAGAACTGAGAAGCCATCATTTTATTTCCTCCGTCTCGATGTTATAAATTGTGTTAGATGTGGGTGAAAGAAGTTAGTGAATTTATTTTGTGGTGAAGGCAGTGGCGAGCAAAGCAAAAATAGAGACTAAAACTTTACATTTCTATTTAGGCAACAACTCAGCCCATTTTATGGAAATGCGTCGGCGAAGCGGCTAACGAGTTTGTGTCTCATTAATGACGAAAGGCTAGTGAAATGCGTTAGAATGATTCTCAGAAGAGACTTTGGGATACTAAGACACCGTTACAAGACAAACATGGATGTGTACTCCATGATGGCTACATGGGGTCTTGATCTTGGAGAATCAATTGAAATGGCCAGGGAGGTGATGAAAATATTGGTGCACCCAGATTTCTTGGTGGGGATGAACTCCACTCTTGAATGAGCTATTATAGGTGTGGGGTTAGACATCATTGAACCTTTAGAGATTGAGAACTTTGAAGACACAATGAGTTGTCTTCCTTTCATTTGCTGGCCAGAGGGGAGGTTCAAAACACAGTGCAGGGAAGAAGCGTGGTGGGGTTGGAAGGCTCTCAAACTGTCTGTTGAGTTGATGAAGGTCAAGGAATTCATTGAAAAAGTGAAGGTAGAACCAGTGAGGATGGAGAAAGTGGAGGAAAACCCATGGAGGCGAATGAGGAAGGCGAAGAAGCAAGGCCGAAGATGTACCAGGTAGCGTGCAGTGGAAGAAAATTTTCCATTTTTTGATCGTAGTTTTAGATATATCTAAAGGTAGCTAGAAGATAGATAAGTTGTAGTAGCCACAAAGTGGGTGTTTTTTGTATAGGGTTTATATACTGTTTAAGAACAAACTGTTTAAAGTTTATGGTAGTGTTTTAAGTTTAGCCCAGATTGTGAAAAGACTAGAAGTGTAGGGGTGGTAGTTTTTTGCAGTTATGCATGTTAATGTGCCTCCGGGATGAACTCTATGGTTTTGATCATTTTTGGTCTAAAGATGAACTCTAAAATTATGTAAATTTCCTTTTAGCAATAAAAAATACTCTTATTACTGACCAAAAAAAAAACTATTTGACAAGCAAACTTTATCATCAAATTTAGGTCTTACTTTGTAATACTTTTCAAAATCTTTTTTTAGTAAATTTTTATTTGTCTATAAAAAATAATTGTATTACATAGATAAATCTAGGTTAGTTAATTAAAATTATATATATATTAGATTTATATAAAAAATTATGAATTAAAAAAATATTATTTTATAAGAACAAAATATAATATTTTATAATGTTATACTTTATTTTAAAATATAATTTGATTTATTAATAAGAGAAAGTGGTGTGACATGATGCATGGATGTGGGCAACTGGTGCATCTACAAGACTAGATATTCGTTGCCTCCAAGATTCTGATAGTGAGTCATTGGCAAAACTTTGGAGCACAACGAGCATTTTGGACAGTATTAGTTGGCATTGAAATCCAATGGAGATCAATTAGTGAGGGATTGTGGCCAAAAAGTGGGAGGAACATCACATTGGAAGAATGCAATACACGGACTCGGGAGCAATAGAGAGCATTGTCATCAAAATGAGGGAATAATGGACAATTGTATCAGGTTAGGAAAGGGAAATTGGATTGAGTGACTAAAGTAGGTGCAATTTGGCAAAAGAATTTTGAGTAGTCAATTTCTTCCAATCATTTAACATAACAAATAAAAAAAGAGAGAGAGAAACTAGGTATCTCAATCTCTATTCTACTTGTATAAATTGTATGTCTTGAGAAAAAAAGGAACAAGAAGCCTAAAGTACAATCGATTCAAGATGCATATGTCAAATAGTTAATGCCAAACACTACACCATAAAGAAACAAGATGGACCATAATATCATTAATTAAGCTTCCAATATTCGGTGATGTTAATGTTTTCTCTTACTTCATCCATCCCAAATAAAATGGATGAGGATGATCATATTATTTTAATGTGATATTCTCTACTAGCT
This sequence comes from Sequoia sempervirens, assembly GCA_007258455.2. Classification (NCBI taxonomy): domain Eukaryota; kingdom Viridiplantae; phylum Streptophyta; class Pinopsida; order Cupressales; family Cupressaceae; genus Sequoia; species Sequoia sempervirens. Next base: position 107,647 of record VDFB02269074.1, on the reverse strand, counting down.
TTTGGTAAAATAAACTTGCTTAAGAAAATGATTTACAACTACCAAATACATTTTCGTGAAAGTTTCTAAAGTTTTTTTAACAAATCTATTTTGCACATATCCTACAACCAATGCATGTCAATAGATTGCTCTCTCAAATACTCTATTATACAAGTTTACTATCTAGCTTATACCTTTGCAATTTGCATGCATGTCTGCCAAGGTTTATTTCGTACATATCTTATGCTCACTTACATTCCATGAAATATTAATGTCTTCAGAGAGTTTGTACTTGAGTTGTGTTTATTCTTTATGCATCCCCATTCTATGTGAGTGTGTTGATGACATGTTTAGTGCCTATCACTATAGAGTCTCTGCTCCCATGATAAAGATCTAATTTCTATTAGCTCTATTGTGACTTTACTTTGAGTTTTCACTATTATATATTTTTTGATAAATTATATAAGTTGAACTATTCCTCAAATAGCCATATTTTCCTGAAAGGATTTCCTTCTATAATAGAGACATATGGCATTTGAATGGTCTTTATTTGCAAGCTAAATATTATATCAGACTTTCATTTTAGTAATTTGTTCACTCTGATTGTGCATTTATAGTTACTATCTTCCTTGTTAAATTGTCTCTCATCTACATGAGATAGTCATAATGTAACATGGGAGATAACATTTCCATAAGCTAAAGAAGCCAATGTGCTTGTTGTATTTTCATGTCTAACCTCCTTAACCACACACACGTCATTTTCAGGAGCTATTATATAATTACTCAAAATTAAAAACAAAACTTTGACAACACATACATAAATAAAAATACAATTAAATATTAATATTGACTATTATATTTACTTTGTATAAAATGTTATTTAAATATTAAAAACAAATCTAAAATTTTAAACAAACATTAAAATAAAAAATTTATTAAATATAATATATAATTTTAAAATTTATTTTAAAATATATTAATATTATTTATTTTATTAATAATAAATTTAAAATAAATATTTATTTAATAAATATTAATATTTAAAATAAATATTGGAATATTTTAAAAATAAATTTAAAATATTAGATTTCTTTTAATATCTATATTATTATTTTTAAAGAGAAAATATTTTTAAAAAAATTAAAAATAGATTTATATAAAAAATTATGTCTAAAAAAACATAATTTTATAAGAACAAAATATAATATTTTATAATGTTATACTTTATTTTAAATAAAGTATAACATTATAAAATATTATATTTTGTTCTTATAAAATTATTTTTTTTAATTCATAATTTTTTATATAAATACAATTTAAAAAAAAATTACTCTTTAAAAAATATAATATAGAAGGGGAACAAGTACACTTGGAGAGTGTAGTATAAGGAAAAATTGCATGTTGTGTTCAGGAAGGATGGGTCACTCCTGAATGAAGAGACTACCAATTCTCATCTAATCATAGGTGTGATGATTTACTTCACAGGCGAGGTCTCTGGTTCAAGCCCAGGATATCCCACCCATTATGTGCTATGTAGTAGGATTGTTGTCTACTTCATTTGGCCATTTATGGGGATATAGCTCAATTGGTAGAGCTCCGCTCTTGTAATCAGGTTGTTGCAATTACAGGTTAGATGTCTGATTGTCTAAGCGGTAATGATAATATTTTTTACCCGATCTAGTGGCTCACTTTTTATCAGTAATGGGGGAAAGGATTGTAACATGCCACTGAAAAACTCTATTGAGATGAAGATAGACTGTCAAGAACATAGAGAAGGTAGGGTGGGTAGTTGGTTAGATCTAGTATGGATCGTACATGGCCCATAGTTGGAGTTGACGGCTCTCCTAGGGATCTGATCCCTAGGGAAGAGGATCAAGTTGGCCCTTGCGAACAACTTGATGTACTATCTCCCTTCAACCCTTTTTAGCCCCAAAAATGGGGTAGAAGGAAAAGTCATGCCATGGACCGACCCCATCATCTCCACCCCGTAGGAACTACGAGATCACTCCAAGGATGCTTTCAAAATAAATCTAAAATTTTAAATTTATTTTTAAAATAACCAATATTTTTTAAAATTAATTTTAATAAAAGAAATAATATTAGTATATTTTAAAAATAAAGTTTGAAATTATATATTGAATATTTTAAAATTCTTATTTTAATATTTATTTAAAATTTTAGATTTTTAGTAATATTTAAATTATACTTTATACAAAGCAAATATAATAGTCAATATCAATATTTAAGTGTATTTTTATTTATGTATGTATTACCAAAGCTTGGTCTTCAATTTTGAGTAATTATATAAAAAATTTGTTATTGTGATTTTCTTTTTTATTTAAATTTGATTGAGTGTATGCGTTTAACTATTTTAATTTTTTTAAAATAAAATAAAAAATATAAGAAGATTGTATTATATAAAAAAGGAAATTTAAGATAAGCTACTAAAGATTACTATAAGATTATCTCATATATATTTTTAGTTCATATGGGTTTTTAAAAATAAGTTATGTCTTAGTATTTGAAGGATGATTTTAAATTAATAGGAATAGTTAAAAAAAACTATTTGACAAGCAAACTTTATCATCAAATTTAGGTCTTACTTTGTAATACTTTTCAAAATATTTCTTTAGTACATTTTTATTTGTCTATAAAAAATAATTGTATTACATAGATAAATCTAGATTAGTTAATTAAAAGTATATATATATTAGATTTATATAAAAAATTATGAGTTTAAAAAATATTATTTTATAAGAACAAAATATAATATTTCATAATGTTATACTTTATTTTAAAATATAATTTGATTTATTAATAAGAGCAAGTGGTGTGACATGATGCATGGATGTGGGCAGTCAGTGCATTTATGAGACTGGATAGTTGTTGCCTCCAAGATTTTGATAGTGACTCATTGGAAAAACTTTGGAGCACAACAAGCATTTTGGACAGTATTAGTTGGCATTGAAATCCAGTGGAGATCAATTAGTGAGGGATTATGGCCAGAAAGGGGAGGGATATCACGTCGAAAGAATGAAATACATGGACTCAGGAGCAATATAGAGCATTGTTGTCAAAATGAGGGAATAGTAGAGAGTTGTATCAGGTTACTGTTACCAAATTTTTGCCTCAGCTCAATTGGTGGAGCTGGCTAAACATTGTTTTATCATGAGATGAAATTGCAGTTTATGTTTAAGTGTTGTTTTGCATTGTTATCATTATGCGTTGAGTGACAGTTGTGCATTTAAAAGAAAAATCAGAATTTCAGAGTGTTATTCAAATATTCCATATCCCATAATTAAATGAAGTACAGAATTGAGCAAATAAGCAACATGGCATTTCAAATGCTTTCATTTATTCCATGAAGAAATTCATATTTTCATAGTTTCATTTGATTGCAAGAATCAGAATGATATTACAACATTTGCATTAAAATGCATTTTCTTTTCAAATAAAAAGCGTAAAAGATGAAATCAAATATCCACACAAGTCGTGTATGTGACTGTCACAATGCACCATTAATAGTACACTACACTATGGAAGATGTGAAAGAATAAAACATATAAGTGACAACATAATCATCATTGCCTGATTATCTACGGTTGACGCTTAATGGTGCACCCTTGTCTTCTTGAGCTCCGTCGACCTGTAGAAGAAAGGAGGGGGGTGTCAGTGGCTCCGATTATGAAGAAACCTATATGAGTCACCAACAATAGTGTAGCCTACTATTAATCATACACTGAAGAAATCGAAGAAGTGCAGAAGAAATGAGCTGAAGGTGAAACATCAACATGATCATCATATTCTATTATTTATGCTAACTTTGTTTGTTTCCTTGTGCGGGTATAGGGAAAATCACAAAGTTGATCATTATTCGAAGACCAAGCATGTGGAGAAAAATGGGCTCCCACAAGGGTAGAGCTTGGCATGCTGCCCTATTCATTACAAATGGGCTGATTTAAAGATTACATCATCATATTCATCAAAAGAAGTGATATACAACTGAAAGAGTAAAGCACAGTTATCTATCGAGATACTAAACCAACTATGCATTCATAACGATCAGGTTAAAGTTTTCTGAAGGCTACAGGTGAACAGTGAGTTTAACTCGCTCAATTAATTCAATTGAGTACCATTATGTCAAACATTGCTACATAGCTCATGTTCTGTGTTATTTGTTCGTCATGATCATATATGTCATGCAAGTTCCAGTTCATCAGTATTCTTTTCATAGTCAAGGATAGTGAACAGGCATACATTATGCCTTAATAAGCAGTTTTGTTTCATTTTTTCATCATAAAAGAGAGTAGATTTAAAGAACAGTTTAATAAGTGGAACATAAAAATGCATGAAGAGTACCATGTTGAAGCTCAAGAGTATGAAAGACAGGCAGTGCATTCAAGTGATAAATAAACTATTAGTTCCAACTTGATTGGCAATGCAGTGCAGCATTAAGGGGATGCAATAAGAAATGATCATTCCAGAATGATGAGGAAAGACCAAGCATAGCAAAGGTGTCTCGGAGGTGTTAATTATGCATGGAAGAATTCAGGTAAGATGTATTCCATAATATTACCATGTATCACTTTAGAATCTCTACATAAAGTCCAAGAATAGAAAGCAAATGTTCTTGTATGGTAAGGTCAAGGAATCCAAAAGGGGAACAGTTCTGAGTACAAAGGAAAGTAGCATGAAGTCAATATTTAAGCAATACAAATAGCATATACAATTCCAGCATTCATGAACCTATGGTTCTTTTCTTCATAAAGAGACATATGGCAGGGGTTCAGTTTCTATTTGAATGTCAAACATCAATAATATATTATCTGAATATGGAGTACTAGTTAATGAAAAGTTGCAGCAGGTACAGTTAGTTCACTTTGGCTGAGATGATGTTTCAGATAGAGTTATGTATCAGTGTTTGGTGAAAGACAGCAATCAAAATACAATGTTCATTCAAAATACATTTGCAAGGGAGTATAGGTATCAGACTGATAAGTGTGCACAGTTTTGACAAGAATTTGAACACATAAAAGTCATTTTCAGAATGAACAGATTATACAGTGAGTTAGTAATCTACAGAATCAAGTTTAAAAAGGAATTATGTGTGCAAGGAGAGTTCAGTGTCAATGACCTGGAGGATAAGTGTAAACGAGAAACCAAAGGAGTAATCGAGTTTTCAATGTAATACAAATAGAATGTGTGTATTCAGAAGTATTATATACTTAGTTTAACAGAATGTCTACAATATTTCCATGAATAAAGCTAAATAAGGTAGAATACCATGTGAATCAGATCATTTTTTACACACACAGTTTATTGCTCTCTCTTTTTTTCATAGTGGTTTCTCATATTTACATATGGAGATAGCAGTTTTCAAAAAATATATGGAGCTCTAAATAAATGCAGTATCTCCTCACTATTGTGTTTACCCATTTTGGGGTTTTGGGTCAAGTGTGTAGACTTTCAGCATTTCCAATCTACCCATATGGGTGTGCTTTCTCAAAACAGCAAGTTAGGTATTTATCATATGGGAGTTTTCATACAAATGCGCAGTTTCTTCTAGACAACAAATATTCATCTGGAGCAAATTGAAGGTTCAGAGTAACAAAAGAAAAGTCCAAATTTTTCTTGGCTAACAAGGTTTCTCCAAAAATCCATAATGGGGTTTCGAAAAACAATCCTCCAAAGTAAAGAACCAGCCTTGATAGGCCGAGCTTATAGACTGAATGCAAAATTAATATATGATACTCACATTTGGGGTTTGCATTCAAAATACAGAAAATGCAATTACAGTGATAACCCATGTGAAGTTTTGCATAAAATAGCAAAAGACATGAAAATGAAAATTTCCTGTGGTGGTTCGAGCTTCAAAACGAAGAAGATGCAGTTTTATTCAAATTCCCATGATACCCACAAGCGGATATGTCTTCAGATATATACAAGAAGATGGATTTCCTGTTTTGGGTTGAGCCCAAAACTTCTAATAATGCTTTCTATAATACACATATGGTGTGGCCTGAAAATGGCTAGAAATTCATAAAATAAAAGAAGGATTCCTTAGGCTTCTTAAGAGTAAAGAAGAGATACGTGCTTAAGGAAAAAGATTACCAGTCCATATCTGTGGGAAGCACCCTAGCCGCGGCCAAGAGCTTCACAGAGCATCCAGAAACCAAGAGTTTGAGCTCTCAACATGGTAGTCGAGCTTTAATAGTAAATGTGAACACAGGAAATACAAAACAGAGGTATTAGGGGCTGTGGTAGCCGCGTCCATAAGGCCAGAGTGAGCAAAATGTAAATCCACAGAAGCTATGAACACATACCTTACCTTGTGCGTAGGAAGTGAAAGCAAAAACCCATAAGCAAGCTCTCACATGGAGTCTCCAGGTAGAGGACGAGTTCAAGCTCATAATGGCCAAAGAAGAGCAAAGCACAGGGATGTAAGAAAAGTCAGAAATTATCATGAAAAGGCCGTAGCCATGGTGTTTCTCTTACTTTAAAATGAAGTAAAGAATCTCAATGTTGCAAAAACCAAGCTTACCCATTGAGGAGCTCGACTAATTGAAGGAGTGGGGGAAGATTCTTGAATATACAAGTTACAAATTCAACCATCATGGCGGCGCTATTCCTCAAGACAGAGCTCAGTTTTTCCAAATGATGGAGTGCAAATGAAATGATTTTAGGGTTTGGCATATTTTTCTCATGCCCTAATTCAAGCCAGCCTTATCATTATCTGGATTATTCGGTCAAGGCACATGGGGAAATTCTAATGGGATTATCTTTGCACTATAATTTAATCAAAGTCTGAAGTATGATTTATGTTGGGAGGCCGAAAATTCACATACTAGGTCAACATGTTAAGTCTTAGAGACTTAGTTTGTGCCTTAGTGAAATATGGATACTTGAAACCTTGTGTTATTGTTTTGTAGGAAAACAATAAGGGTGTAATGGTGAATGCCTCATGACCTAGGAATGTTTTCTTTTTGGGTCAATTACCTATTTAGGGTTTCTGATTTTAATTGATTTTAGAGAAATCAATTGGAGGTTAATGAGAGGATAATATTATGTATTGATATTTTTATGATTTTTTGAGAAAATCAAAGCACTGTAATGGAGAGATATGAAGGTTTTCTTTTTTGCAAAATATTTTTAATCTTTAATTGCAAAAAGTAGATAAATTGTAAATCTGCAATCCTATAAAGCATAATCGTAAAGCAATCTCTTATAAATTGTTTTATGATTTCTTGCTATTTTTAGCAGATTTTTGTTAACTTCTTCTCTTGGTCGAATTTGAGTCTTATCTTGGAGAGATAAGGTGTTTTTTAGGGTTTTAAATCAAATTCAGCCTATTTTTAGAGGCTTGATAGGTTCATCATAAAAGCAATATGCTTTTTTCTACTTTTATGCAGTTTTTGAGATAGTTTGAAGCCTTCTTCCTTGAGCTTTTTCCTAAGCTCAGATTAGGGTTTCTTGAGAGTTATGTCTTTGATAGACTTAGTCTTTTTTAGCTCTTCTTCTCAGTTCAGAGATTTTCAGTTCTTGCTCATACACATTTTTGAGTTTGTGAACCATTTGTACTCAGTTTTCAGATAGACACTCTTTCAGTTTCAGTAATACAATAGGGTTCTTCTTTCCATTTTCTTGTCTCAAGACTGGTAACAGCAGTTTGATGCTTTGTGTTTTCAGATTTGAAGCCTTAATGTCCTTCTTTTGTGAGTTTTCTACACAGGGTTTCATGTTTTCAGGTTGTATGATGTATTCAATGTCTCTGAATCTTCATATGAATTATTGATGAAATCATGTATTGGTGAGATTGTAGGAACTATTGTAATAGAGAAATTGTTGTGAGTGGCAAGATCTAATTTATGTCAGAAGTGATAAGTTAATCATCAGTTAGATTCAAGTTTTTTTTAGTCCATCTTTTTATCCTTTTCCTCTGAGGTTTTAGAATAGGATTTATCATTTGGAGAACCAGCTCACTCTGGAGATTCCTTCTTCGTTCAAATCAGCCACATCTGAAGAAGGTTTCCATGTTTCAGTAGGTTGCTAAATATTGCATTCAATAGGGTGCAAATCTATTGACAACAGTTACGAAAGGACAATTGGATTGAGTGACTAAAGTAGGTGCAGTTCGGCATAAGAATTTTGAGTAGAGCCAATTTCTTCCAATCATTTAACATAACAAAAAAATAAAAAAGAGAGAGAAACTAGGTATCTCAATCTCTATTCTACCTATATAAATTATATGTCTTGAGAAAAAAAGAAGCCTAAAGTACAATTGATTCAGGATACATATGTCAAATAGTTAATGCCAAACACTACACCATAAAGAAACAAGATGGACCATAATATCATTAATTAAGCTTCCAATATTTGATGATGTTAATCTTTTCTCTTACTTCATCCATCCCAAATAAAATGGATGAGGATGATCATATTATTTTAATGTAATATTCTCTACTAGCTTTTGATAAAATAAACTTGCTTAAGAAAATGATTTACAACTACCTAATACATTTTTCGTGAAAGTTTCTAAAGTTTTTTTTAACAAATCTATTTTGCACATATCCTACAACCAATGCATGTCAATAGATTGCTCTCTCAAAGACTCTATTATATAGTTTACTATCTAGCTTATACCTTTGCAATTTGCATGCATGCCTGCCAAGGTTTATTTCGTACATATCTTATGCTCACTTACATTCCATGAAATATTAATGCCTTTAGAGAGTTTGTACTCGGGTTGTGTTTATTCTTTATGCATCCCCATTCTATGTGAGTGTGTTGATGACATGTTTAGTGCCTATCACTATAGAGTCTCTTCTCCCATGATAAAGATCTAATTTCTATTAGCTCTATTGTCACTTTACTTTGAGTTTTCACTATTATATTTTTTCATAAATTATATAAGATAAACTATTCCTCAAATAGCCATATTTTTTTGAAAGAGATTCCTTCTATAATAGAGACATATAGGCATTAAGATCTAATTTCTATTAGCTCTATTGTGACTTTACTTTGAGTTTTCACTATTATATTTTTTGATAAATTATATAAGTTGAACTATTCCTCAAATAGCCATATTTTCCTCAAAGGATTTCCTTCTATAATAGAGACATATAGGAATTTGAATGGTCTTTATTTGCAAGCTAAATATTATATCAGACTTTCCTTTAGTAATTTGTTCACTTTGATTGTGCATTTATCAGTTACTATCTTGTTAAAGTGTCTCTCATCTATACGAGATAGTCATAATGTAACATGGGAAATCATATGCCCATAAGCTAAAGAAGCCAATGTGCTTGTTGTATTTTCATGTCTAACCTCCTTAACCACACACACGACATTTTTAAGAGCTATTATATATTTACTCAAAATTGAAAACCAAACTTTGACAACACATACATAAATAAAAATACAATTAAATATTAATATTGACTATTATATTTACTTTGTATAAAATATTATTTAAATATTAAAAACAAATCTAAAATTTTAAACAAACATTAAAATAAGAATTTTAAAATATATAATATATAATTTTAAAATTTATTTTAAAATATACTAATATTATTTCTTTTATTAATAATAAATATTGGTATATTTTAAAAATAAATAACTTTATTTAAATATTATATTTTGTTCTTATAAAATAATATTTTTTATTCATAATTTTTTATATAAATATTCTTTTTTTTAAATAATATTTTCTCTTTAAAAATAATAATATAGATATTAAAATAAATCTAAAATTTTAAATTTATTTTTAAAATATATCAATATTTTTAAATTTTTATTTTAATAAAAGAAATAATATGAATATATTTTAAAACTAAATTATAAAATTATATATTGTATATTTTAAAATTCTTATTTTAATAGTTATTTTATTTTATTTTATTTTGATAAGGTAAGATTGTATTGATATTAAAGAAAGTTTTTACATTTTGAAGCTCCTAACATTGGGTGATAAAAGATCAAACCCTGCATTGTTTCAACATTCGACCACTTGAGCACAAAAAGGTCGCCACATAAGGCAAAAAACCCCATTCTACCCAAACTCATACAGCATTGACTACAAACACCAACCGACCATACACAATCGAACATGTAATGCAACTAACAGAAAGCCATAAAACTAAAAACCTCCACCTATTTACCAGACATTTTTATGTGAAAAAACATAAAACTCCTACTTCTAGGTTGAGCTCGACACAACAACCACATGACTCTTCTTCCTCAAAAACTCAATGCCCGCGCTAGCTAGCCTCCAATGCTCCACCAAGGCCAAACCACTTATGTCTAGTAGAAAAGGATAGTATTTTACCAATGCGTTCGAGTCCTCCAAAAGCCTCAGATCTTGGGGCCTAGGGATGCCTTTCCCCAAATAAGCCACCGCCAGTGATTTTTCCAAACCCACTAACAAATCTGCTCTAAGCAAGTACTTCATAATTGCTCTTGCATGAACCTTTGAAACCCCAACATCTAAGATCCCCACCAAGATGCGTGAAGAGATGCAGGAATTCAACCGATATCCTTCCGCTCCGGCCATAAATTCCTTCCCAACCACACATTTAATTGTAGCAAACGTAAGGTAGTCAGGATAGCAAATAATCTTGCAAAGTCGAAGTGAGGAGATGGGACCAAGAAAGGCCACCTACCTTTTAGAGCTTCATGGCTGAATGGGGATGACCATTTCTCCCATTTCTAACTTTGTCACAGAAACCAGAAGAATAAACCTTCCCATTACCAACCCAACCACTAATGCCAAAGAAGTTGATAGAGAGTCAATGTTTTAATGACCTAGAAAAACCAACCCACCACCGAAAATGATGACTGAGTGGCGAGTCGTGGAGAGAATCAAGTTGGAGAAGTGACGTGATTTGATTATTCACATGCTCCATTTAATTATGAAATGAACGCCCATATAAGTCTCTAGAATGTCAGCAACCCACTTGTCCAATGAGCGTTGATGTGTCTGCCACATCCACCCATCAGTTGTGGGGTGGCACCCTCCCATCCACCTACATCGGTTAGCCAGTTTCAACATTTCCATTGCAAACTTCCTTTATAGATATCTCGTCACCAAATTTTGAAAGAGTGTCGGCCTCTTGATTCCCTTCTCTTAGGACATGATTGATTTCAATATTATCAAAGTTTTTCAACTGAGCAAGTGTAACCTTGAGAAGTGCATTAAGTTTCCAATTTTGGAATTTACCCGAGCGTAGGGCGTTGATCACCAAAAGGGAGTCTCCTTCAATGATGGCATTCCTTAATTTCAATTCCACACATAATTTAATCCCATGAAAAGTAGCCTAAAGTTCTTCCCAATTGTTTGTGCCCTGAAAAAGTGGCAACGCCAATCGACCTACTGTCACTCCCTGCCAATCTCTAATAATGCACCCAACTCCTGATTGCCCAAGATTGCCTCTAGCTGCCCCGTCAAAATTTAGTTTAAACCATCCACAATCCAAGGGGTGCCACTTTACATTTTTGTGCTCTACTTTGACCACATTTCCTCCCAAGCCGAATTGATGAGAAACTTTCAACCCGTTCCACAATTTCATAATGTTGGCATCCCATCCAGAGAATGAGGTTATCACCCTACAGACTTGTTCAACTTTTGAATTCATCACCTCAACCATGCAAGCTTCAACTTTATTCAAAAAGGACATTGGAGACAAAGCACTATCCCTAAAAATTCTTCAGTTCCTTTCTTTCCACACTTCCCAAATCAAAAGAGATGGGCTCAGCTACCATAAGCCTACAAAAATTGAATTGCCACCCAGCCTAGGCCAACCAATGAACCAACCCAACAAGTTTCCAGGATAGATGGTGAAGAGGAAAAGCTTCACACATAACCAGTCCCAGTAATACTCAGTAAAGGGGCAGTTGAGAAAGAGGTGGTCACACGACTTCTTCACCACTTTGCATAGCATGCACCTTGAGGGCCCATAGATGTCAAACTTCTTTAATCTTTTCGTCGTCAAAACTCTTCCCTGGACTGTTTCCCACATGAAGTTCCTAGCCTTGGGGAGACATAATTTATTCCAACATAAATCAATAGGGATTTTGGACACTTGTTCCTATTCCTTAGATAAGATGATATAACCTTCCTTGGCATGATAAGATCTCGTGTCAGAGCCACACCAACGTAGAACATCATGTCCTCCTCTCAAAAAAATGGGGCACTACTTGAGGGTGTCGATGAAGGTTCTGACTTCAACATTGCTCAAACCCAAATGGTTGGGATCCCTCCAGTGCCAAGATGATGCACCATTTAACTCTTCAATGATCAAATAGTCTCTGACTCAATTTCCCCAGGCCCATTTTGTTATGTCCTTGATATTCTTCAAGGCTTCAATGTCCACCAATTTTTTGTAGCCACCCCAGGAGTCCTCCCAGAATAGTGCCTATTTGTCATCTCCCATATCCCACAAGAGGAAATCTGTAATCAAGTCCTGAAAATTACATATGAAGTTCCAGATGCGCGAGCCTTTAGGTAATATACGAGTCATGAAGAAGCTTTTCGAACCAGCTTCTAGGTATTTTTATTTTAGTATCTTCACCCATTTCAGGTCTTGTCATGCATACATTAACCAAGCTAGCTTTGCCCCCATGGCTTTGTTTTGTAGTGCCAAGTTTTTGACACCCACCCCAGCAGCTTCACATGATCTACAGACCCTTTCCCACTTGATCAAAGGTAACTTTTTTTATCCGAATTGCCTTGCCAAAAAAAAATGCCTCATCTTCTAGTTGATGTTTTCACAAGTTCTCCCAGGAGGAGGTAGACAAGAGAGCATATAAATTGGAAGTGCCGCCACAACCAATTTTATGAGGGTGAGCCTTCCAGCCTACGAAAGCCATTGCCCTTTCCAAGAGGACAACCTGTGCTCAAGCTTTGACACCAAGGGATCCCACAATTTACCTGATTGTACACCCAATGCAAGCTACAGTCCCAGGTATTTACAGGTCAATTTCCCTTTTCTAAACTATAAAAAAAATTGCAAGATTTGTTTTTCCAAAAATGTGTTAGTGAAGAAGAAAAAAAAATAGAGTTTTCTAGACTCACCTCCTGGCCAAATGCTAAGGAGTACTTTGCAATAATTCCTTTGAAGGTTCTCACCTCCACCGCCCAAGCTTTCCCAAGAAGCAATTTGTCGTCCACAAACTGTCGGTGTGTGATTGGTGGCATGTTGCTTGTGATTTTCACTCCTTTGAATTTCCCTACAATTTTCGCTCAAGAGAGTTCCCATCCCAATGCCTCCGCCATTAGGATGAATAGAAATGAGGACAAGGGATCCCCTTGTTTGAGCCCCCGAGAGGCACCAAAAAAACCATGAATTTTGTTGACTAGGACTAAAAACCTTGGGCACGTGATCAACAAAAAATCCAATTCACCCAGGAGGAGGAGAACCCAAAGGCCTCCAAGGTTTTGAACAAGAATCTCCAATTGACTCTATCATAGGCTTTCTTTATATCCAACTTCAGAATCATTGAAGGGTGGAAAATGTTGAGGATCGAATGGATGGATTCTTGAGCAATGATAACTCCATCAAAAATCGAACACCCAAGGACAAAGCCAGTTTGTTCTTCAAAAATCAAACCTAGGAGAATCAACTTGAGTTGGTTGGCAATTGATTTTGTCAAAATTTTGTATATTGTATTATAAAGTGATATAGGCCGAAAGTCCTCCAATATGTCTGGCTTCTCTATTTTTGGGATAAGCGCGATAAAAGTGTTATTGAACTCTTTTAGAACCTGGCTCAACATCCTGGAATATTCAATGGCTGCCACAACATCTAGGCCAACAATCTCCCAGCAATGTTGAAAGAAGGCAAAAGAGAATCCATCAAGACTCGATGACTTGTCTGGATGTAATTGAAAAAGGGCCATTTTGTTCTCATCCTCTGAAAAGCACCTGTTCAGGAGCGAGTTCTGATCTACCATCACCATCTTTGGAATACTTCTCAAAAGGTATTGTTGTGCTGACAAGTTTGAGCCCTCCCAATCATTCAAAAGATTCTAGAAAAAAGATACCGCAATTTCCCCATGTTGATCCAAAGATCTGCCATCCAGTAATTTAATCCTAGAGATTCTATTGACTTCTCACCTTATTTTGGTGGAGTTTTGGAAGAACTTTGTGTTCTTGTCCCCTTCACTTAGCTAGAGTTCCTGGGATTTTTGGCGCCAAAAAACTTCTTCTTTTGCCAGAACGTCATTCCAGTTGTTTAGGAGATCCTTCTCCTAGAGATACCTTGAGTTGTCCATACTCCAACAGATCACTTCCTCATTTAGAGTTGGCATCTCCCCTTCAATGTGTTTCTTCTCCTTAAAGATGTTCTTGAAGCTTAACTTATTCCACTCCTTCAGACGTAATTTTACATGTTTCAATTTTGCAGCCAAAACAAACATTTTTTATCCCTCCAGCTCGACCTCTCCCCACCATTGAGAAATGAGGGGAAAGAAATTTGGATCTTTTTGCCACATAATTTCAAATTTGAAAGGGCATCTAGGCAGTCGGTGTTAGAAACCAAGATCTGAAATGCAAACCAAAAAAGCCTTCCACAGAAGAGAAAAATAGAAAAAGCAAAGCTATTGCAAAAAGATGTGCAAAATATTATTTTTCAGGAATTCATAATTACATGAGATGATTTTCTTTATAAAAGCAAGTATTCATAACCCTAATCTTATCTTGAGCAACAAGATAGCTCAACAAGATAAGGATGAGAATAATTAACCTAGGAATTAAAATATACCTAAGTAGAGTTATGCAAGTGTAATTAAATATTAATTACACTAACACCCTCCCATAAGTGCAACTTAGGGAGACTAAAAAAGCATGCACCTAAAATTAAGATGAATACAAGAAAGCATGAATGGGTCCCGGCAACAAGGCCTGATCAGGTACCCATGTACAAATGCAATAATGAGGTAGAGAAGGAAAACCCAGTGGGACAAAACCCCACTACAATGAGATGACTATTGCAAAGAAGCACTAGAAGAACATTGTAGAGTAACATTGGAACTGAAATCTGACAAGAAAGGAAAGATACTTATGTTTACAAGAAACCAAAACAGAATCATAATAATGTGATAGCAGACCCGATGCCACGGAACACTGGAAAACTCACAAACTGGAACAACCCTGGAATCTATGAAGCAATAGTAGATGAAATGATGAAAAAATCTAGAAACCGTGTATCTTGATGCCGATGCCAAACTAAGACTAAAACTCTTCCATCAAAGCAAGTACCATAAAGACTCTGAAACATTAACCATAAAAACATGGCCCTCAAACTGAGAAGGATCTGAACCAATGCGGATCAATAACCATGAACTCCCAATCTAAAGTGTGAACCGATGTGAATCTAATATGTGTCAAGCAAGAGCAATATGTGGCCAAAATAAACTAGGAAACCAAATACAACCCATGTGAACTATCATCAAATCAAGATGGATATCAAAGTGCATGCACACTCTAATCAGATTATTATGCAAGAAACCCCCCTGATGGAACTTTATCTCAGTTCATTTATTGCAATAACCCAACAATTGTAAAAGGAGGGAATGAAAACATGCATAAACAAAAAATAGAAATAGACCTCATATCTGTGTAGAGGACTAAACTATCTTTCCAACGCCGTAAGAATGACAAAAAAAGGATCACCGAGTCAAAAGATATTCCCTCTTAAGCGAAATCTAAACATTTGACTTCAACAGAAAAAAAATCCCACCAAACAGAAAAATTTCTAAGAACAAACTATACCATTGGAAAATTGGGCTCGCCAGCTTTCCAACGATATCTCATTTCAAAAAAATTGCCTCTGGGATCAAAAGTTGTAATGAAATAAAAAAAAGGGCTATAAGAGGGCAAATGAGGGTACAGGCAAGCTAAGTGGGCGTAAAAATCCAGCCCTTGGGCACCGGCAGCTGGTCCTCCATGTGACCACAGTCTCCAAAAAGGAAAAAAAAGAACCTGCCACTAGGTGGGTGGCGAGCGGGCTGAGCAGAGGTGGCATCGCTCCTGGCGCCACCGGCTAGGGAGCCCCCCTGGGGTAGGCAATATGACCGAGGGCCAATGAAAAAGGGGCAAACGATATGACCAGAGACATCGACGATAGGATGTGAGTAGAGCCTGGTGAAGATGATGTTGGTGGCTGGAAAGAGATCGGCAGGCGATGGAGCAGTGTCGGCGGTGGCCGGAAAAGATTGATGGAACCGGCTGACCAAAAGGGTCGACACCAGCAGAGGTACAATGGTACCCAAAAGTTGCAAGGCCATGAATTTATTAAAAAAATAAAATTCTAAATAAATTCAAATGCCACCATTAAATAAAAGCCCAAAAATATTTTAAAAGCCGATGAATATTGCAAAAAAAAAATTGAAATTTTTTTATTCTACAAGTGGGCCGTACGACCTGCTGGGTAAAATAAATTTTTCTCGCGAATAGCCCATGCCAAAATAAGGCATGTTATATGTCATTTTTCATCTCTCAGATGATCTGAATCTAATGGTGAGGTCCGATCTGCCTGAAAAAGCACCAGAAGCTTCTCAACTCCCAAATCTAGCAAATCTTCAAACCCTCATAAATCTAGCATAAAATGTCGGATTTAGGCAAAACAAAAGTCGATCTTGACTTTTTCGATAGCCCTGGACTCAAAAATGAGCTCACATTTCCTCCAACATGCACTAAAAGTGACCATGCAAGAGCACCCCAAATAGAGAGACAATCTCAAGGTATGAAACCCTCGAGGAATCCCGAACGACTTTGCACTGATTTTCTCAAAATCTAAGGGGCTACAAATCAAGGCTCTAATACCATGTTAGAAACCAAGATTTGAAATGCAAACCAAAAAATCCTTCCATAGAAGAGAAAAACAAAAAAAGCAAAGCTATTGCAAAAAGATGTGCAAAATATTATTATTCAGGAATTCATAATTACATGAGATGATTTGCTTTATAAAAGCAAGTATGCATAACCCTAATCTTATCTTGAGCAACAAGAGAGCTCAACAAGATAAGGATGAGAATAATTAACCTAGGAATTAAAATATACCTAAGTTATGCAAGTGTAATTAAAAGTGTAATTAAATATTAATTACACTAACAGTCGGGTCTCTCCCACAATGTCTAGAAGTACGAGAAAATGATCTGAGCCAAAACATGGAAGGATATTGCACTCCAGTGTGTAGGGGAACGCTGCCAAGTTTCCTTTGAAGAAAAATCTATCCAATTTCTTGGCAATTGAGAAAAACCTAATCCTTCTATTAGTCTAGGTGAACCTGTCATTAGCCATTGGAATCTTGACAAGTTGATTTTGACCCACAAATGCTTTGAAATTGATTTGGGATTGGAGCTTTCATGTCACACCACCCTGCTTATCCTCTAAGTGCAGAATGGCACTAAAATCCCCCCCAATTAAGCAAGGACCAGCCTCCAATCTCTAGCAAAGATCCTTGATTTCAATCTAGACTTTTCGCTTCTCTACACATGATATGGGACCATATACATTTACCAGAATAAATTGTAGATTCAAAGAAAAACTTTTGACAGAGCAAGCCATCCATCTATTTCTGGCTGCCACCTTATCTAGGGATATCATATTGGGCCTCCAAAGAGTGAGAAGATCTTTTTCCATGCCCACAACCTCCACCACCTGCATCTTCCATGAACCCATTCTCTTCCCGAAAGCAGCCACTCCTTCAATGTCAAGCTTTGTTTCCTACAACATACAAATCTTCGCCTGTGAAACAATAATTTGATTCTTCACCAGGAATCGCTTGTTAGGGGCATTCATTCCCCTAACATTCTAGGTGGAGATTTTAATTTCTCTTCAAGAAGGGAGTCTCCCTTCCCTACTTTCAACATGTCCATAATCTTCTTTTGTCTAACAGCTTCACCGTCAATCTTCAACTTTACCACATTGGGCACTCTTCCCTTCTTTTTATGCTCCTCGCAATTAGGAGAAGTCACTTCAGCCTCATACTAAAAGATCCCCAGCCCCTCTTGATTCAGCATGGAAGTTGCACCCTCCTCACACTCTAGGGAAAAAACAACATCTCCTGCCCCAACCGGGTCTAACCAATCGTCTTCTAGAGTTGGAGCTATAGAGAAAGGATCAATTGGTGTTTCCTTGGCTTCTTGAGCTAATTCCACCAATTCTTTGCTAACCTCAATCAAGGAGTTGAGGTTATCCTTCCTAAAATTGTTATCTATGATATTCAAAACATCACACATCTTATTGTTGAGAGAAAGATTGATGTCCCTTGTTGGCGCTTGTGGAGCTTCTAGAAACCCATTCTCTTGGGTGCCATCTCTATTGGTCTCTTGGAAAAAATACCCATCATTGGCCTTGGGAGGGCCTTCTGCTTCCCCAGATCCAACAAGAGTCGAGGCTTTCTTTGAATCCTGAGTTGATTCTTTCTCACAAATTGGAGGAGCATCCCAGGAGTGCCATCCTAAAGTGCCAATCCAGTTTTATTTTTCCCTAGGCTCAAAAACCAGGGGTTGCAACAAAACACCCCAATCCATATGAATCTCCACATCCTTCCACCTAGTGTTGGTGCAAGGATTTTCAACACATATGCGCACATAAGTGTTGATGCCATCCTCTTTATCCCATTCATCCACGTAGATATATTTATCGAGATTGTTACCTATCTCCTCCAAGATGTTAGCTTGCCAAAATTCATACGGGAGTCTGGAGATGTTATACCAATCTTCGATATAGGTTACCTGATGCCAATTCGGATCAAAACCCACTTCCCACTTCTGCATGTAGAAACCATAACCATCCATTAGCCAAATTCCATCTAGGATTTATGTACGAATTGTGGGAGAAGGGAAAATGACAAAAGAATCTATTTGCCAAGTATTTGAACCCCATCTTCGAGCCCCACCGACCATGCCACCATCAAATCAGGGTGTCCGAGTTTAGATTTGACCCAAACCATTTCATGATGAGTCCTAGATCTTCCAATCTTTTGATCGAAGGTCCCAACAATTTGGATCCCAAGACTAAAGCTCAACAGTTTGCTCGGCCAAACTCATCAGAAGTGTTAAGGGTGAATTTGGGATTGGATTTCCTTTTGCGGTCATTGCTCCTATTGGCTTCAAAATTTGAATTTTTTTCTCAAAAATTGTCGCTGCGAGGGTCGCGCCATGGTTTCCCATGGGAATTGTGATTGATGCCCTATCGTTGCCGCCCAAATTGATCTTTGTTCGAGTGTGATTGTGAATTACCACCCCTAGAGTGGTTGCAATATGCCTCTGATCTTGTGTGCTCCTGCACCTCCTTTAAAAATTCTCACACTGCCTCAACAGCCTAGGACACCTCTTTTCCTTTCAGCCTATCACCCAAAGCCTCCCGAACTAGATGCGAAGTGCCATCCTGCTTCGCTGTGATCTTTTGTACTTGATTTTTTCCCTTCTGCAAATTTTTGCACTTTTCACTCTGCTCCACCATCCTCTACTTCCTAATTAATAGTTATTTAAAATTTTAGATTTTTAGTAATATTTAAATTATAATTTATACAAAGCAAATATAATAGTCAATATTAATATTTAATTGTATTTTTATTTATGTATGTGTTACCAAATGTAATGTCCCCTCTTGGGAATGCCCTAAATTTTCTTGAAATCCTTAATTTCCAAATGATAAACGAGTTAGCGAGTACTTATCAACTAATTGAAACCTTGATTGAAGTCCTTCATTCCCAATCAATTTGGTCTTCACACTTAGAAGATATTGTTAGCGTAAATCAATCATTTAAATTACCATAATTACTTATAATGCTTAATAATTGTTGCAAGCATCATTATTGTATATATCTAATTCACACATCTACCCATACTTACATATACATATACATATGCACATACATATACATATCTAGTACTACAATTAAATATTCATGAATGGTAACACTAAAATGTTACCTATATAAACATTGTTAATAAGAAACTTACTATCAACAGTTATGCATCATAAAAAAACATTAAAGATATTGTAATAGCATTTTATATGTCCCATTATTTAATTGCCTTTATCCATAACATAATTACTAATTAACAATAAAAGACGTTATAATCATACTATCAATGGCCTCACTTTACCTTTACTCACAATAAATAATAACATACTATCCATATTTACATATTTGTTACTTTTGTGCTTCTATTTTAATATCATCTATAACTATATACTTATTATATTTACTTATTGCATTTTATCTTCATAAAAATGGAATTATATATTGTCTATATTTATATACTCATTTACACATTCTCTACTCATTACTTATTTACTATTGGAGGCAAGAATGATAAATATGCCTATCATCTACTCTAGAATTACCATTGTAACAAGAGTAATAAATATACCTAAGAATTCTACCTTACCAACTCTAACATATATTATAACTATAGTTAAATAGAACTTGCCACATATATCCCTTTTACCTACTTTATGTCCTTAGCAGGTCACGGTTCCATAGATTCTGAATGCAGTCTGAATCTGATTCGATGTTTCCTTACTCTCTTTAAATATCCTACGATGGTGTCTCCCTTTGAATCATCATGGTTGTCGCCTTTAACTAATTCTGACTGGTGTAAAGTTGTGGCTCTTATGATTGCCTTTAATAATAGCATTACTTACTAATCGATGCAAACTAATTAATCAGATATTAAATTTTTGTGTGAATATTTTAATATTAATCAGATATTAATGAGTGCCAATTATTCTATTGCATGTTAATATCACCAAGTCATTGTCTTATTAATATTATCAAATCATTATTATTATATCTTATTAATATTATTTATTATTATTGTTTGTTTGTTTTTATAATTACAATATTATCTGATGTTTATTTAATTATATATATTTTTTAATGTTTATTATATCATAATGTTTATGATATTTAAATCATTAATTTGTTTATATTATATTATAATTATAATATTATCTAAGATAATTATAATTATAATATTTAAATTGAGATTACTTATATTTTCATTTTGATGTTTATTTGATTTTGTTATTTGTATTTTAGTGTTATTTTGGTGTTACGATTTTGGGGACATGACACCAAAGTTTGGTCTTCAATTTTGAGTAATTATATAAAGATTTTGTTATTGTGGTTTTCTTTTTTATTACGCCAAGAGGCATAACCCTACAATGGCAGCAGCCCCTATAGGAGGCCAGCGAATGTAACAGTCTAAGAAAAAAGAAACAATTTGTATTCTACCAGCTATTAACAAGAGGAATAGATAGATGAGGAGGCATGAAGGTAACTATTCGTGAATGCATGGAAGTCGAATGATCTTCACTAAATGGTAGTGGAAGAGTGTAACGGAAAATTTTATTCCTATATACATGTCGTGAATCATTCAATCTGTACAAGTTGTGCGTCAGTATATTGTATTCAAAGTATTGTGAACCTGGAAGAATGGAGGCTCGTAAATTGCTCTCTCTGGGTGATTCTCCTCCATCATTTGTGAGCTCCGATGGATGGATTGTTTTTGTAGTTTTGGGAGTTTGCATCATAAAAAGACACATCTCCTTTCTCAAATAATAATGTATTACCATCTACCGAGTCATCAATTTCTTGAATGGAAAGCATGAAAGCAAATTCATGGGTGATACTCAATTCATCATCAGAAATGAGGCTTTGTAGCTCTACATCTCTTCTCACTCATTAGGGACTTTCTCATCTTGAACTCAATTGAATTTTCCCAGAATGAGCCGAATTGGGCGTTTGAGGTCAAGATCTAAGAGGGCTATTGTGAATAGATGTACCAGGTGTTATGTTGTTAAAACCTAATCTCTGACTAAAATCATGCCCTGATCTGAGGTCCTAGAAGCCGGTTGTGTAGAATTCATTTGTTGTTGGCCTTGGGGGAGCCTACCAGCTTGATCCCCCTACTCAGGGGCTCAAAGCAAAGCCAAGGCTAGGCAGATCATATACAGAGGACCCGCCTCCCTCCCACGCCAGGTACGGCAAGGGTGTTGATGAGTGTTGAACTGGTGACCTCGCTGGAGTTTGAATGTTATCCCCAATTCTTGAATGGTATGTTGATGCATAGTTTGAATTGGGATTACTTCTTCTTCTTGAAGGATTTGTTGCTCTGCTTCTATACTTATCCTTCATGTCTTCTCTACTTTGCTGGTACTTTCTAATGAGTCTAGTTTATGGTTTAATTTTTGGTAGAATTTATGATCTATTTGTTGAAATTGTCATGAACCTTGATGTTTGAATGTTGATATTTCCTCAAAACCATAGACATTGGGCCTAATTTTATCTCTGCAAATCTTTAATGACATTGACATGTTATATGGTATCTATGTTAATTCTACATGTGGATTAATGAATGTTCTTTAAGATAGTTACAGATATGTGATTATTGTGCATACTAATATTGTCATGCAGATATGATTCGAGGCCACTAAATCGAGAAGATTTTGCCAGCTGGTCATTCACCATAACAGTTAACAAAGTGGTCATGAAAAGGTCAACAAAGGGAAGACTATCGATGGCGAGAGATTCCTCATGCAAATCGAGTTGTAACCACCTTGTAAATGGTCTTTATTGTTGTTGAGCGAATATAGGCATTATTGTTGTGCTAAATCTGTGTTGAGGCAAGCACGTCTGACCAGATTCCATGCATGCGTAACCGCCTCTCCACTTTCTCTACTTTCCCTAAAGTGGTGTCCTCCCAATTCATGGAGTTGACCACCTTGGTTAGTTAGTAGCTTCTTTTCCTATAAATAAGAGTCAGATGCTCCTTCTCATAAGGTTGTGAAATCTGATGATGTACTTTCATTCTTAGTTTTCAGTAATACAGTTACACTGCTCTATTGTACTCATGTTTTCCAATGAATAAGATGAAGTTATAACTCTGTGCATCTGAGTTTACATTAGTTTTAGAAGATACTCATCCAAAAGGGACCACTTAGTGAGCATTCCATCCTTTAGTTTGGTTTAGTTTAGTTTAGTTATTACTTTTTGTTCAGTAATTAGTTAAGAATCTGGCACTAACTATACCTATAGCCACTAGAATTCTATTTTGTGACTGTTCCTACAGCCAAAGCAAATAGAGTAGTTTTATGTTTGTTTGCTCAGATTTTTGTTTATGTCATGTATTTCAGCTTAGCATAGTTGTTGGTTGATGTTCAGCACTTATTTTATTTATTTCTAAACAATTTACCTCCAGCATTATGTTTTTCTTAGTTGTAGAATGAGTATGGCTACTTTGGATCCTTAGTGCACATATTGTGCTAACCCATTTCAAGTTCACATCCCTGGGTTGACAAGTTAAATACACCTTCATGATGATTGAATGGCTATTCAGTTTAGATGTCCAATCTTTGAATCACAATTGTAAGGGCTTAGTTGTTAGATCATTGTAGGAGGCCAACATTTTTGGCACCATTGTCGGGGATGGTGTCAAACTAGGGAGTTCTTTGGAGTCATTGATAGCTTTCTTGTTGTAGTATTTTTGAAAGTTTATTCTTAGTATACCCCTCATTTAGGAAGTAATGACCCCCCTTATTCTTTATCAATTATTTGTGTGAGCTAGCTGATAGTGATTTGATACTGCATGCATAGAGGAAGGAGAAGAGATGTTTAGGGGAGATTCCTTCCTAACAATCCTGATCCATTCCAGCTAGTTGACTATCAAAACCTACCAAGAGAAGAAGAAGAAGAAGATCCACACCCTTTTGTTGATGCATTTCCTAGTCTAACTAGTTCTGAAATTTCCTCTGAAGATCAAAATCAGCTTGAGAACCCCTTTGCTTTGCAACTACATCAAGAAAGCATGGGTGATGCAAATAGAAACAGACCTAACCAACTAGATTTTCCTCTCCTCATTGCTCATCAGAATGAAGTAGACAACCTCAAAAATATCCTTGCTTCAGTCCTTCCTAAGTTCTATGTACTTGTCACAGAAGATCCTGATACCTTCTTGTTCGAGTTTGACATACTCTGCACGAGTTATGACTATACCACCAATGCCCATAGGCTCAAGCTATTTCCTACCACTCTAAAAGGAGTTGCATTAAGATGGTTCATGAGCCTAGGAAAAGATGTTGTGGAGACATGGGATGACATGAAGAAAAAATTCCTTGAGAAATACAAGGAGTATTGCAAGGGCAGTGACATGAGAGGAGATGACATTTTTAGGATGCAACAAAAGGAAGATGAGAGCCTGGAGGATTACAATGCAAGGTTTATGTTTTTCCTACAAAAATCTCCACACCATACACTCAATGAAGACTCACAAAAGCTACTTTTCCTGAGAGGAATTAATGACAGTTGCACTAATGCCTTGGACCTAATGGGAGGAGGAGATATCTCCCAAGTTCCTTGGGAGGATATCAAGAAGATATGCCAGAATTACTCTAGGGAAGCTTCAAAGAAAGGGAGAGCTTACCAATATTCTATGGGTAAGTCATCTACCAGTGGAGTTTCAAGAATGGAGAACACTCATTTTCTAGAAGACTTCAAGCAAGACATTATAAACAATCTAGCTACTCAGCTAGATACACTTCAAGCCAAGAAGAAACAAGAGGAGGTAGAGAAAATGTTGGCAGAGTATTGCCCCCATTGTAGACAAAAGAAGGACTACAAATGCAAGATGATAGCTAATATTGATAGCAAGAAGATTGCCCCTGAGTTCAAGCTAATTCAGATTGAAGAAGATCAAGTCTACTATGTTGCACAAAGGAGGCCATGGGCTCCAAGAAAAGGTATGCCACTAGATCCACTCTCTTTTGTTGGGCCATATTTCAATTCTTATTCATCTGGTAACCAATGGAAACCCCCATATCCATCCAACTATGGAGGATATCCACCATAACCTTGGAGTAACCATCCAAATACCTGGCCTAATCATCAAAAATATCCACCCCAATGGCAGCAACCTCAAGGGAATTGGTAGCAGTTTCAAGGAAATTGGCAGCAAACAAATCAATGGAGGGGAGGACAGCAATGGCCAAACTAGACAACCAGTTACATGCAACCACCTTCTCAGCCCCAGCAACCTACTATAATGCCTCCTCCTACTAGTTCAAGTTCAAATGCACCTAAACCTACTCAACTACCAGCTCAGCCCACACCCAATCCAAATAACAAACCACAGCAGCAACCAGCATACTCTGCTGATCCAAATCAATTCCCTACATATGTTGTGAGTGTAAGTGACATCCACTTGCATTCAGGAACTGTAGACATGCAAAATTTACATTCTGCATTTGATCAGGTTCATTCATCAACTGAACTAGATGTTGCATTAGATCCATTCATCACCTTCATCCATTCATTTAAATAATCTCATTGCCTAAGGTTATTTATTTAAAATCAAATGAGCATTATCATCAATCTTTT
Organism: Sequoia sempervirens; assembly: GCA_007258455.2. Taxonomy (NCBI): domain Eukaryota; kingdom Viridiplantae; phylum Streptophyta; class Pinopsida; order Cupressales; family Cupressaceae; genus Sequoia; species Sequoia sempervirens. The sequence continues at coordinate 82,277 of VDFB02269074.1, read as the reverse complement.
AATAATAAATTAAAAAGCCATTTAAATCAAATCCTAAATCACATTCCATCATTTTTTTATTTAAATAAATCAATTATCAAAGTCTTGAAAGTCAAATCATCTAATTAGCATTAAATCAGCATAGTCATCATCTATTTAATCTAACCCTGATTAAATGTTAATCCCACCCCACTTGTATTCTCTAGATATCTCCACTTGCACAAATAAATCAATTTTATTGATTTATTAAATCCAAGATTTTTCATCAACATGGCATTTATGGGGAATATTCCCTCAATTTTGAATTCAAAGGCAAGTTGATTTGTCCCTCCAACATTGCATTTATTGCTCATTTTCTTGTCCCCCACTTAGCATTTATTGGAAATTTTGAATTCAAATTCTCCCTCTCATGGGCACTCTTCCCAAATCTTGCACAACCATTGGCCTATCATCACTTGACAAGTGGCCTTATCTTATTGGCTTGATCTTTGTCCCACATTGGTCCATTTTCAACACTTAGCATTTTGAAAATCTTTAAATAAAGGCTTCATCCTCAAGCAAATCCTCCACAATTTTATGCAAGGTTACTCTCTTCATTTGAGATTTGATCTTGTCCATTTCACTTCACCATCTCTCCACAATCTTGCAAGGTCACTCTCTTTATTTGAGATTTGATCTTGTCCATTTCATCATCATCATCTAAGCTTATTAATCAAGGATTGGGAAAGGGTCACTAGCACATGTGACACCAATCCAATATGGGATAGATTGATTTCATGTTTTTCTTTGTATGCTTTTATGTATTTTGTTATTAGATAGCATTTTAAAACATGTTAGATATCTCATATGGATGTTGAAGGTTTGATTTGCTTGGAAACTAATCATGTTTGTCTATGTTAGTTACTAACCAAAATGCAGATTTTGACATCTACATATTGGCGCTAGAAGGAGGGCAGAATTTTGTGTGATCTAAAATTTCAAGTTTTTGTTTTCTTAGCAGTGATTTGGTGCACAATAAGGAGTTCTCGTGTTTTTTTTTTTATCTTATGAGTTTTTTGTTATGAAAGTAGAAGAATACAGATGCAATGAATGAAAAAGTGTTATCTTATAATGTGTGGACATTCTTGCAGCAAGGCCTGTGAATCTTTTCATGACTGTGCGTGTTTGAGGGATCACCTCATTCCGTAATTTTAGATCATTCTTTATTTTGTTTGTGAATTCTCATTTCATCATGATATGAATGATGAGGAAGGCGTAAACTTCAAAAAGCTATTGTGGTCGTACTTTTAAACTAACCCCATGAATAGAGGAGAAGCATTGTCTCTTGAGAACCACATAACACCTTCTTCCCCTGCTTCATCAAGACCACTGAAAGTAGTTCATCTTTTGAAAAAATTAGAGCATGCAGATACTAAAAATAGAAAGCCTTCCATCGCCACTTGTCACAAATAGCTACTGGGTATAGGGAACAAATTCCATATCTGAAATATAGTCTTCATGAGCCTTGACTTTGTTATAACAAGAATTCTGCCGAGTATCCAAAACCTTAATGATCCCATCATCATCTCCAGAGGCAATTATGGCATCAGTCAAATTGATCAGATGATTGACTGCAGCCCCGTGAGCATTGTCTAGCGAGCAATTCTCACCCACGCAAGGCTCGTACTAGAAAATCAGCGTATTTTAGCATTATACTCCATCTCTCTGAGGCGCATTGTCAAGCAATTCACATGCCCTGTCTATGCTTCCACATTTCAAAAAAAAAAAGAATATAGTTCGCACGCCTTGAATATGCTTGCAGATTTTTTTATTTTTTTCAAAACAGTTCACGTGCCTTGTCTCTGATTCCACATTCAATACTGTCAAGTAGTTCGCATGCCTTGTCTATGCTGCCACGAGCCTTGCTTGTGTGACCACATCTTGCATACATATCTGCCAAAGCAATGTAGTGCTGTAATCTGATAGCACTACCACTTCATACTATTTGCTTACTTTGTTTCAAGTGCCCATTTTGGGATTGGCGGGTGGAACGTGGGAAACAGGGTGGAGTTATGATGCATCCTTGTCAATTGCATTCGCTTAAAAGTTTCCCATGCATTGTCGGATCTAAAACTGACAGTTGCATCAATTTAAGTTCTCCCTTTTGAGGACTGCGAAACTCCATTATCTTATACCTTTCAATCACATTTGCTTGAAATTTCTGATGCCTTTTCCATAAATCTTTGTTTTGTGCAGATCCTACAATGATTGAATTCCTATGAGATTCACTACTTACATTTCATTTATTGGCAGGAATTGCAGTAGTTTGAAAATTTATAGAAATTTGTTTATTAACTTAGACATCTTTCAGTTAAAAATCTGCCATTCTTGGTGCTGCTTTTAGATTTTTGTGCCGAGTACATCACTTCATAATGTGCATCTAACTTCAACACTTAATCTGACTTTTTCATTAAGCTTATCAGAGACTTGACGATCAATATATCTGTAGTTGGAAAACTCTTTTCTCTTTTGGATGATTTATTTTGAGGATGTTTATTTACATTTAAATCATTCAAACAGATGAGAATGGATTTGCTCAGTCAATGAGAATCAAGATGATATCATGATAAAAAGAACCACATTTTTTACTTGTCTCCATTAAATCGATGTCACTACATTAAAATCAAATCTTACTTGGTAACTCATATATGAATATTGTGAAAAGACTGTGAAAAGAAAGATTCTTACTAATGCTTCATTTATGAGTTCTTTTATTTGGAGTTAATGTTTAAAATGACTTTGATTTTTGCATATTTGTCTTTTTATCTTGCAGGAGGGATGTTGTTTGCATAAGAAGCTTGCAAGAGGTGATCCTTGAGGAATCTTGGAGATAAAATGAAATTGGGCATTGAAAATTTGAAATTAACAAAAGCATTTTTAAATGCTTAAGGCATTTTTCTATGCCTTAGTTTTCTGTTTTAAATCAACTCACACTTTATTCTTTGGGATTTAAAATGAACTTGTCAAAAGCTTTCAATTATCATTGTAAAAAGGTTAAAATTCAAGCTTAGACACTTATTAGATTTCGTTTTGGGCTAAAAATTGGACAAGCAATCTCCATATTTCATTTGGTGCTTAAAACGAATTCACAATTGCTTTGAAGGCTATAAAACGAACAAGTGCTTGAATTGTGTGATTTTGTCTTTTGAGTGCGTATCCTCTCCCCTTGCACTTTGTGCGATCTAGGGTGCAAGAGAAACACTCAAAATGCATTTTATTGCTTTGAAACACTTCGATTTGGGCTTAGAAATTGAACATCTGGTGCGAGTGTGAGTAGGGGCATTTTTGTGTACATTCTCTTTCTTTGTGCCATCAAAGATCGATTGAGTTACGGATTGTGTCTTTGCTTGCTTTTGTTTATCTTAGAGGGCCTGCCTTGGGGAAAAAGTACTCACCCAAGGGAACGGCTCAACCGGTAACACTCTAAAGCCAAGAGTATTTCCAGCCGGGATATAAATGTGGGTATTGGTTAAACGCCATTATCACGCGGTTGGCTCTGACAAGATGGATTCGAAAGGAGACTCTTGCCGTATGGGTCAATCTCCACGAACAGAAAGTCCTTACTAGAACCCATGTGCTAGAATTTTCCAAAATCCTTAATCTATTTGTTGGTGCAAGAACGGTCGTTCTGAAGCCGCCCCACACTTTTACAGTCTTTAGTAGAAATGGAAAACATGCCATGGGAGTTTCATGGGTGTTGATGCTTGGCTGCCCCGATTGATGTTAATGAGCCGTGGAGGGGAGCCAGTGGGGTCAAGCATCTAACCATTCGCTAAAGATAGGCGTAGTTGGACTTGTCCAAGTGGGGATTCAACAAATATTGTCTTACACATCCATAGGGCTTGTAATTGTTCTTCGTTTGAAAACACAGTGTTGTATTTGAAAACATTTTGCAAACAAATATTCAACATGATTCTCAAAATTTCAAACCCTCTTGAAGACAAATATCATTGACTCAATCCATATGTTACTACTTTCCCTAGGGATTCACGTCCTTAGAGGTTCCTAAGCATTGGATTATACCTCAATTTGTCTTCTTGAGTAAACAATAGGAAAACCCTTGCCTTAAGTACATTGAATTTCCACATAAAATATCTTGTGGGGTTTAAAGAAATTAAGACATTGGACATCTTAGTTTGAAACTTTAATCAAAGAGAGTGTTTTTGGTAAAATAAATTCATTAAACAAAGATAAGCAAAATGAACTTTCATGTGTGTTGAAGACTCCAAAATCCCAAAAGCACAAATCATTGATTGGAAATCCAAAATGTTCAAATCATTTCTTTGTTACAAAGGTCATTAGGAAGCATATGCATGCTCTTCAATACCTAGGTCTAGGAAAACAAAGTGGTCTTTTTAGGTTCATCTAGGGATCAAAACAAATCAAACCTCTTTCATCCATCTTTCAAAACATCAAAATCCATCTCACAAATCATCTTTTGAAAAAACCTTGAAATCATCCTTGAAGTACTAGGCTTTATGACAAAATCAAGCAATCATCCAAAATCATTGAGACCAAGTCCTTGAAAACATTTATCAAAACACCTTTGGTTATGAATGTGTAAATGCATCATTTTGCATATCCTTAGTCAAAGTCATCCAAATCATCTTGTCTAGCTTAGTGTATGTAGATGAATCCTTCTCCATATACTTAGTGAAACAATCATTTTGTTTGGGTAGGTGTGGGTAGATTCATCCTTCTCCTCACACATATCCAAATCATCATCCTTTGAACACAACTATCCTTTAGATCATTATCAAACATCTTAGGGTCTTTTTGTTCAAAATCAAAATCCAAATCCAAATCAAGATCAAGGAAAAAATCTCAAAATCCAAAAATCAAACCAAATCAAAAATCCAAAGTCCTAGCATTTCATTCAAGATTTATCAAAAGCCAAAAACAACACCCATAAACATCCATAACATCCTTAAACATCATCATCATATCATCATCACATTTGATCCTAAAAGCATCCTAAAAACTTTCACTTTGGGACATAAAATAGAGATTAATCCAAAGAATCAAGAGATTTCATCTCCCACATTCTCGATCCTTGTTTTATGGTCCAAACTAGATCTCAATACAAGAAGAGTATGGAAGCCAACAAAGAAACACTCGCTTCAAGCAATCTTAAACAAACCAACACATAAATGAATCCAACAGAATCAAGCAATCCATTGACCCTCTCATCATCACAAAATCCGCAAGAAGAAAACCAAAGAGAGGACCCTACTTTTGGAATGTCTCGCGAGGAAATGATAGAAATGCTCCAAAATCCGCATAATCATCTAATCATCAACATCATGATGAGACTCAACCCTTCGTTATATATGCTTGAATTAGCAAAACAAGGGGCCAAGTTGCCTTCGAATTTTGATGTGAGTAGCATAGTGGAGACATCATTTCCACCAATCTCATCCACCCCCATCACACCCATCATTGCATCCAACACGATTCCAAATCCGCCACCACTACCACCAAAACCAAATGCGGCAAGACAATATGACATTGAACTAAAAGCTCACCAGGCCTACCAAAAGGCCATCCAACAATATCTAGCCAAGCAACAAGCACGACGAGCTCGACAAGTGCAACAATCCTCTCAAGCTGGCCAAGCCTCTCAAGCTACCCAACCAACATGAGCACAAACACAAAAGATGACAACTGTTGAGAACAAAGATCAAGATCACTCCATCATTGAATACCTTGAAGCTGTGTCTATTCCATCCAATGATCAAATGAACATATGTCAAGAGTCACTTCTCAATCATGATCAAAATCCACCAACAATACCCAACAATGATCCAATTCCACAAATGTCAACATCATTTGACCCTATGGTTAAAGACCTTAGAAATCTCTCTACTGCAATTGTTGAAAACAATGTTCAAGATCTATCCATCAATAAAGATATTTTCGCTTCATCCAATGAGGCATCGACCAGTGATCATGTTGAAAATGTATCTACATCACCTAATGAGGTAGAGGAAATATCTCAAGAATTTATGCCAAAGCATGATCAAAATCTTTCACCAAGGTCTAGCAATGGTCCTTTCCAAGACATATTGACATCCTTCGACCTCATGATTGCCGATATTGAAGGAATCTTCAACTCGACACCTAATCCAAGTCCACTCAAAGATCATGAAGATATTAAGCCACTTCCCAGGCATGATGAAAATATCCAAGAACCATTTGTAAGCAATCCATCCTTTGAAACTGACCCATGTCAAGAACTTGATCCAAAGCATGCCGAAAGCAATTCCAAAAACATTCAAGATCAATAATTTGTATCTTCAAGATACTACAATAGTTTAATGGACACTCTCCTATCTATGCATGATGATCATATCCATGTAGCACATACTACTCCATCTACCCATGAGATGCTTTCTACAGATGGACACGCAGATGATCTTCATCTAGAACAAGATTTTGTCACACAAAAAGAGCAGATTCTTAACTCCTACAATCAAACAGAGTTGTCAACATCAGGATCAAATATGTCCCAAACTCAGATTGAGGACATCATGAATAAATATATCCATCATTATTCGCCCAAGGAAACAAGTCAGATAGAACATCCAGAGTTAGCAGAGCAACAAATTGAAACAACGTCATCTACAGTGGTCATTTGTCAGAGCATGTTTACTGAAAAAGATATCTCAAAACAAGCAGAATCAAGGAATAAAGGTTATACTATCATCATAATGGGGGCAACTATGTCTCAAGCAAACGTCAACATAGGGAGCATGAAGAATCCTTACGATGAAACTAGTGTCAATACTACAACCAGCCATGCCACGAATCTTCATCCACCCATCACCCCATCCACGAATTGGGACCAACACCAAAGGAAAGTGTTAAATCAAAGTATGAAGAATGTTATCAAAGAAAAAGTAGTTGGAAAGCATAATGGACAAATCAAATACGCATGGATACCAAAGAATACAAAGAAAGATTATTCCTATCAAACTCCATTAGTCAAAGAAACTATGGGGAAAAATAAAAGAGGGAGAGGTATCCATCAAAGATGTCCGCAAAATCAAAAGCAGGCTTTTCAAGTGACGTACAAAGTGTATCAAGCAGTTGGTCCTAATTCCACGCACACTTTCGTATCCACCCATCATTGCTCATCTTCCCAAGTTTGGAGATTCAAAGGTTCCAAACTGTCAACCAATCCATCTCTTATCCCTAAACGCACTCCATCCATGCCTCCACGCATGATATCCAATTCTCATATTAACCGTGTATTGGCAATGACCCTTCATCATAAGGATTCAGAAGGCACTTTATCGCGATGTACGCACAGAGATAGAGTTAACTCTAGTATCGACGAAGTAGATCAAGAATCCCAAAAGTTGCATTCAAGTGCACGTATCTTAGCAAAGAAACTCCTTCAGGCAGGCTACCAATGGCACATTATGACAGGGGCATCTATGTCAACACCACCAGGTGGTTCAACATGAATCTTTCAGAAAAAACCAAAAAAATCAAAAAAGCAAAAAAATCCAAAAAAATTAGAAAAAAAGGATTGAAAACAGTAAAGAAAAAAATCGTCCTCTAGTGAAAACCGCATGGACGGCGCTTTGGGCAAGACCATGATGAAAAATTGGTAAACAGGCATCATGTGTAGAATCGAGCATCTACGTACGCCACTTCAGGTGAAAGCATCTCATCCCATCCATAATAAATCGAGCATTCCATCCATCTTAGCCATAATAAATCCATTCATCCATAAACCATTTATCCAATCCATTTTCATCCATCTGCATAAATGGTCCAAGTTATCTTGATCTTGAAAAATTTTGGTGCACACTTTACGCTTGCTTATGGTAAAACATCTTGACATGGGTAATTTTCATTGATCTTATCCTATCCTATGTTATCTGAGCCATGAAGCATTATCCAAATGAGCATTCGTTATTCGAGCACCTTATCTTATCACAAGATAAATCCTTGGCATACTTTGCGTGCTTACCATATCCATCCATCCATACACTTATCCGAGCATCCATCCATTGCATTCCATACGTTGCTAGACATTGGGGGCAGATATATACATCTTGCTTCGAGAATAAATCTTGATCTATATCCTTCACCTTATGTGGCGATCCGAACATTGGAAAACATGAAATAAAATTGGTCAAAGCATTTGTATCACTAGCCCATGACACATTTTGAAAAGAAGACATTCCTTATCATTCTTCATCTTTCATTGAACATCAATCAATATCAGTCGCATCTAAGCTGCACGTCAAACGTCACATCAAATCATCCAAACATGTTTTGTTTCAAACCAAGCTTCATCAATCATGATCAATCTAATCCAATCAAAAAATCATCATCTCGGGATATCCTTGTGTTGCTTAACACTATCCATTCATTGTTGTGCATCCTCAACAATGATTATCATCATTAGTCTTGATCAAAACATCATCATCAATCCATCATCATCTTGGGGATATCTTTCCCAAATCCTTCTGTTGCTTAACACTATCCTTACATTGTTGTGCATCCTCAACAATGTTATCATTATCAATCGTCATCAATCCTAATCAATCCTATCCTTGCATTGTTGTGCATCCTCAACAATGATATCATCATCATCAATCCATCGATCCAATCAATCAACCTTAGCTTGGTCTTCAACAAAAATCATAAACAGAGCACTGATACCGTCACACATGTCCATATCCTAATCATCAAAATCGTGCGAAAAATCCAAAAACATCAAAACATCATAAAATCCAAAAAATTCAAAACATATCAAAATCCAAAAACAAGTCAAAAATAGAAAAATATCAAAAAATTATCAAAAACATTGGAATCCGAACTCGTCGTCTCTGAGCTTAAACGTAGGCAAGGCTAATCTTTGATCAGCCCCTGAGACATCAAAATCCAAAACATTCAAAAATATCAAAATCCAAAAACATTTGAAAAACATCAAAATCCAAAAACATTCAATCACATCAAAAATCCAAAACATTCAAAAAATATCAAAATCCAAAACATCCGAAATCAAAAAATCAAAACATCGCAAAATCTAGAAACACCAAAAACAGCCTCAAAACATCTCAAAACATCAAAACATCCAAATATTTGACAAAAATCCATCCGCCTCATCTCGCGCACATAATAAACACCATCCATAATAAACGATCGTCACCTTCATCATTTGGCAACACAAACATAAACAATCATAGCAAGCAACAAAATCAAGCTTCAATCGTAAAATCAAAATCGAAACAACGAACCATTGAACACAAAATCAAACTCTTGATTAGTCGCAAACATGTCAGTCAACTTTATATCAATAGCCTATCAATCAACTTATCAAAACCATCATCATCCTATACAATGCATGTCCTAGGATATATCGTTCCGACAATGGGCATCATTTTGGATATCACCTTGGATTCTTATCCTATCAAAACAAATCCCTTTGGCTAGAGGTATGAAGAACATTGGCTTATTTGTGTACTTGGTCTTTTCTTTTGATTTATCTTATTGCGCTCATTCCAAGGACCTCTCGATGATATCCGAACGAAGGATTTAGAGAGATAGGAATGGGGCAACGATCATTATCTTTTATTTCTTTGTGCTTGTTGGATGTTCTTGTAAAATAACTTGGCGAATACTTGCTTTGTTAGGTACACCTAGCAAGGTTTCGTATGTCAAGTGTGAACAAGAATACTCCTATCGCTTGTTGAATCAAAGTCCATCACACTAAGTACAATGCCATCCGGTCCTTCATACCTTGATGCATGCGTGCTTAGGCGTGTTATCAAACATAAAGTAAGTGACCCTTTGAAAATCCCAATCCTTGATAAGCAAATCATCATCATTTATCATCATCATCATTTATCATCATCATCATCTATCATCATCATCTATAATAAAGTCTCGTCAGATCATGGACTTGTTGGATCCTCTTGTCATCATCTCATTTTCATGCTAACATAACATCACCAAGGCATCGCCAATGCATCCATCATGCATCCATTATGCATTCATTCTGCATCCATAAATCATCAGTATTTTGCATATCATCTCACATATATCATCATAATATAGATCTGTTAGTCTCTCATAAATCATCCATTGCATAATCATAACATATCACATCATCAATCATCATCCATCTCACATCATATAATCATTTAAGTTGTTTAGGATAATATAGATTTGTTATTCTAAGCATCTTAAAACCATCTCATTTGCATCATCGTCCATAACCATCCATTTTGAACCTCTTTATCGCAAGATCGACCCTCAAATCTAATCTTTTCCCTCGATCTCTCGAGGGGGCAATGTACCAGTGTACTTCTTTCCGCTGGGGCATCTGAAAAATCATGAAATTTTTTAATTTCGAGCGCGGAAAGTTTATTCTTTGAACCTACGCAACAAGTACATTGCTTCAAAGAGGGGCAAAATGTAGACATGCAAAATTTACATTCTGCATTTGATCAGGTTCATTCATCAACTGAACTAGATGTTGCATTAGATCCATTCATCACCTTCATCCATTCATTTAAATAATCTCATTGCCTAAGGTTATTTATTTAAAATCAAATGAGCATTATCATCAATCTTTTAATAATAAATCAAAAAGCCATTTAAATCAAATCCTAAATCATATTCCATCATTTTTTTATTTAAATAAATCAATTATCAAAGTCTTGAAAGTCAAATCATCTAATCAACATTAAATCAGCATAATCATCATCTATTTAATCTAACCCTGATTAAATGTTAATCCCACCCCACTTGTATTCTCTAGATATCTCCACTTGCACAAATAAATCAATTTTATTGATTTATTAAATCCAAGATTTTTCATCAACATGGCATTTATGGGGAATATTCCCTCAATTTTGAATTCAAAGGCAAGTTGATTTGTCCCTCCAACATTGCATTTATTGCTCATTTTCTTGTCCCCCACTCAGCATTTATTGGAAATTTTGAATTCAAATTCTCCCTCTCATGGGCACTCTTCCCAAATCTTGCACAACCATTGTCCTATCATCACTTGACAAGCGGCCTTATCTTATTGGCTTGATCTTTGTCCCACATTGGTCCATTTTCAACACTTAGCATTTTGAAAATCTTTAAATAAAGGCTTCATCCTCAAGCAAATCCTCCACAATTTTATGCAAGGTTACTCTCTTCATTTGAGATTTGATCTTGTCCATTTCACTTCACCATCTCTCCACAATCTTGCAAGGTCACTCTCTTCATTTGAGATTTGATCTTGTCCATTTCATCATCATCATCTAAGCTTATTAATCAAGGATTGGGAAAGGGTCACTAGCACATGTGACACCAATCCAATATGGGATAGATTGATTTCATGTTTTTCTTTGTATGCTTTTATGTATTTTGTTATTAGATAGCATTTTAAAACATGTTAGATATCTCATATGGATGTTGAAGGTTTGCTTTGCTTGGAAACTAATCATGTTTGTCTATGTTAGTTACTAACCAAAATGCAGATTTTGATATCTACAGGAACTACTATACCAGCTCTTTCCACACCCATTATCATTAAGCTTCTTGTGGAAGAAGAGGAGCCTCTGAATACCCCCATTCAGCCCAGTGCACCTAAGAATCCTCAACCGGTTCTAGTCAAGCAGACTGCACAAACACCCCCATTTCCTCAAAGGTTGGAAACTGTGCAGGAAAAGGAAGAAAAGGAGGACACAAATTTTGACATTATAGATCAATTGAAGCATATATGTGTCCAGATACCCCTATTTCAGGCCATAAAAGATGTTCCAATCTATGGCAAGGCAATTAAGGAAGTATGCCTTAAGAAGCTAGGTAGGAAGAAGAAAGACCCCACTACGGTTCATGTGGTGGGGCAGCTAGATGACATCATGCTTGAAAAAGTGACTATCCCTAAGTACAATGACCCAGGTAGTCTTGTGGTAGGAGTTGTTATAAATGGAATCCAAATAAAGAATGCTTTGATTGACTTAGGAGCAGCAATAAATGTAATGACTAAGCATATCCTACAACAACTAAATGTTTCAAGCATGAGACCTACTCCTATTTTCCTACAGCTTGCTGATAGTTCAACCGTTAAACCTGATGGTGTAGTGGAGGGCCTTGTGGTAATTCTGGACTCATGGGAGTACCCAGCAGATTTCATGATTCTTTCTCCTAAAGCCACACTCGGTGGGCACCCTATCATTCTAGGAAGACCATGGTTAGCAATAGCAAATGCATATATTGGATGCAGGACAAGAGACATGACCATTTCTGATGGAAAGAGCACCAAAAAGCTTGTTCTCTACCCTCCTGCTCAGCCATCCCATGATCTAGATAATTCTATATGGCCACATGTTGTTGAAGAGGTCGGGGAAGTTAATTTTGTGGCATAGCTTATGATGTTAGGTAGAAGCTCTTTCATGCAACTTCAAGATGAAGATGAAGCATTGGATAACATCATTTAGAATCATTGTGAAGCAAAGGAAGCATCATCTTCTCATTCTGCTACTCTAGTCAAGACACTTTTTCCTGCTCTTCCTGAAGGCATTCTTCCTGCAGCCACTTTTCTTGCAGTCGAACTTCCTACAACAATAGGTATGTCCCAAAAATTGCTACCATATGAACTCAAGGTACCATGTATTAGTGAAGTAGCTATGATAGAGATAACTACACAAGTGCAAGTGGCAGAAGGAAAACATCTGCACGTCAACAACAAATTGAGTGAAGAATGGCAGTTGTCATTGACAACCTTACTGAAGACCCACCAACATGCATTTGTGTGGGACTAACATGATATGAAGGGATTGGACCCTAAGCTTTGCACTCATAGAATTTACATTAGAGATGATTACACCCTAGTTAGACAGCCACAAAGAAGAGTTAACCCTGCACTAGGAGAAATTGTAAAAGGAGAGCTATAGAAATTGCTAGATGTAGGATTTATCTACCCCATTTTAGATAGCCAGTAGATGTCTCCATTAGTTATTGTACCCAAGAAAGGAGGGAAATGGCAAGTTTGTGTTGATTACAGGGAACTCAACACTACCACCAAAAAGGATCATTTTCCCTTACCTTTCATAGATCAAGTTTTGGACTCACTTGCAAGAAAACGATACTTTTCTTTTCTAGATGGATTCAACGGTTACAACTAGATCTAAATTTCACCTAAGGATCAAGAGAAGACCACTTTTACCTATCCATGGGGAACCTATGCCTACTCGGTACTTCCATTTGGCTTATGCAATGCACCTGTAACTTTTCAGAGGGCATTCATTAGCATATTTTCAAACATTTCTCATGATTGCATGGAAATTTATATGCATGATTTCACCACCTATGGTGCTGATTTAAATGAAGCATTAGAGAATCTCAAGAGAGTCCTACAGAGATGTGAAGACCACAATCTATCTCTAAATAGTGAAAAGTTTTTTATGATGATGTAGGAAGGTGTAGTTCATGGACACTACATCTCTCACAAAGGAATTCAAGTAGACCCTACAAAGATTGAGGTGATCACAAATTTTCCCACACCTGCAAAACAAAAAGATGTTAGGAGTTTCTTGGGACATGCAGGCTACTATAGGTGGTTCATCAAGGATTTCAACAAAATAGTAACACCATTGTATACTCTTCTCACCAAAGATGTTGAATTTCAATGGATAGAAGACTATGATAGATTTTTTGATTTGAAAGTAGCTTTGACTCATTCTCCTATACTCAAAGGACCTAATTGGGAGCTTCCTTTTCACATCCATACAGATGCATCAGACTATGCCATAGGAGCAGTTTTAGGATAGAAAGAAGGAGCCATTGAAAATGCTATTTATTTTGTTAGCAAAAACTTGCAAGGAGCTAAATTCAACTATACAATGACAAAAAAAGAAATATTGGCAGTGATCTATGCCCTTAACAAATTTAGGCACTACATAATAGGCTATCAAATCTTCATGTACATCAATCATGCAACCATTAGATATCTCATGAATAAACCCCTGATCATAGATTTTCTTTCAAGGTTGACTACATCATAAGACAATCAGGTCATAGATGACTCTTTACCTAATGAGCACTTATTTTCCATCAGTGTGCAAACACCCTGGTATGCTGACATAGCTAACTATCTGGTCATAGAGAGAGTTCCTCCCCACTTCTCTCCAAAAGAGAGAAGGGTGTTCATTAAAAAATCTTTTCCTTTTTCATGGATTGTTTGATGTTTGTTTTACACTGGGCCAGACCATGTCATGAGGAGATGTGTGAGAGAAGATGAGACATATGATATTTCACATGCATGTCAGAACAAACCATGTGGAGGAAATTTTGTAGCCAATAGGACAGCAATGAAGATTTTGAACATAGGATATTACTGGCCAACACTCCACAAGGATGCAAGAAGGTATACAAGAAAATGTGATCGATGCTAGAGGATGGGCAGACCAACCAGATCTGATGAGATGCCACTTTTCCCTCAGGTAGTAATCACTCCATTTGACAAATGGGGACTAGATTTTTTAGGACCCATTGACCCTCCATCAAATGGTAAGTCTTATATCTTAGTTTTCTCTAATTATGTAACCAAGCCGATAGAAGTTAAGGCCATGAAGCATGCAAGAGACAATAAGGTTGTTGAATTTCTTTATGAGGAGATTTTCACAAGGTATGGAGTTCCAAGAGAGATAGCGACTGATCAAGGGGCTCAATTCACATCAACCCTTGTTGCAGCACTGGTCAATGAGTACAATATAAGACACAGGAAGTCTACTCCTTATCACCCCCAGGCCAATGGCCAAGTTGAGGTGACTAACAGAGAGATTGAAGCCATACTGACCAAAATAGTGGTTGTTCATAAAAAGGATTGGGCAAACAAGTTGCCAGAAGCTATTTAGGCCTATAGGACAACTTGGAAGAAAACTATAGGCTTCACTCCATTTGAGTTGTTGTATAGAAAGATAGCTATGATGCCCATTGAATTTGAACGTAAGACTCTTAGGACTATAGTAGACTTGGGGATGGATATCTCTGAGGCACAAAGAGAAAGAATCGTGCAGCTAAATGCTTTGGATGAGATGAGGAGAGCGGCCTTGCATCATATAGAGGTAGTGCAAAATCAGAGAATCAAGTGGCATGATAAATTCATCAAGGAAAAGAAATTCCAACCAACAGATTGGGGCTTTCTCTACGATTCAAGATATTAGGATAATACAGGAAAATTGCAGACAAGGTGGCTAGGACCATATGAAGTTGTTGAAGTCTTCCCTAATGGTGTCGTATAGCTTACTACCATTGAGCCTGTCAGATTCAAGTTGCTTGTCAATGGTTATCACCTCATATTGTATCACAAGCCAACTTCCAAAGAGAATTTCCTACAGCAATTCACTCAACATGCAACACCCAAGCTTCCTAGAGCCGAGGGAAGTGGACCTAGTGTCCCTCCTTCTGGCTAATTAAGGTATGTCCCTTGTCATAATAAAGACTACCACTCTTGTGGGAGTCCACTTCTTCACCCATCCGCCCATCCATCTCCACCTTTCTCTCTCTTCCATCACTTCACTTCATTCCACTTCACCCCATTCCACATCATTTTCATTAAATTTCTCAACTTATTTCTTAAAAGGTGACTGGTACTTTCTCTGCAATCTTTGTAATGAATCTTCCACGAATCTAGGTATGTGCACATTAATTGCTATATCTTAATTGTCTTTAGTGCATTCATTTAATTGTTGTGAATTAATATGGGCATTCACCATAGCATGTCATTATTCCCCATCCCTATCAAATCATCATTACCACCTCGCATGTGAGGAAACATGCTCAAATTTAGGTTGGGGGGGAAGATGTGAGTACTTTTCCCACGTGTCAATCCATGCTACTCTACATCAACAAATTTTAAATTGAGCCAATTTGAATTTTGAGTGAGATGATGGCTCTTATGTGTGAGGTGACACCAACCACCGCCACCATTTTTCTCCATCATAACCTTCCTTTGTTACTCCTTTACTACTATTATTGACCCTGTCATAATCTTAAGTCACCAAAAGATAAAACAAAAAGGGAAAATTCAGATGACATTGGTGTTGGAAATTTGGTAGTGTTGCAGGAAGGGAAAATTTTCAAAACGATTGTTTGATTGTAGGCAACTAAATAATGGGAGGTGGGTTAGTCAGGAATGAACCCATGGTTCATGACGTATTACTACAAGATGCACCTTCACAAGCTGAATTCAGAAACTGTGGCTAGTTAGACTACTTCTTGAAGCTGAATGGTTTTAATGAAGACATTGCATTAGAATTTTCCCATACATTATCTAAAGGAAAAGCCATGGTAAAAGGGTTGGAAGTATTGGCTACTGAAGAAAGAATTGCAAAGGTTACAGGGTTGCCTTCTGACGGTGAAAATTACCCTGCTTCCAAAGAAGTCAGATCAGCTAGGGCCAAATTTACAGAACCTAGCAACCCTCCATTGAGTGTGGACAAACAAGGTGCAAAAATAACCTCTTTACCCGAGCCATGGAAGCAAGTAGTTGTTTATGTTATAAAATATATCACCTATGAAGGACGCCAGTTGAATCTACATTTCGTGCACTTTAAACTCTTGAATCACATGAGGCACGGGAGGAGGATGAATGTGTTGAACATGCTTTACCACCTTCTTTCAATCATGGCAGTCGAGACTCAAAAAGGTAGGGAAAATTTTGTTTCCCACCATTGTTTGATTAAATTGTTAGTTGAGAAGTCTCAGCATGATGTATCTGAGATGACTTGGGAAGAATTCATAAATATTGATCAAATTAGACCAAAGCATTTGCAACCTAGGGTTTTACCTCAACCTCGTAGGTCTAGAAAGAGATTGAGCACGGCTGAAGCCACTCTTGGTGCTTCAACCTCTAGTACAAGCCCTAGTGCAAACCCTCCTGCAGTAGAACAAACCATAGAGATTAGTTCTTCTGAGATAGAGCACTGAGACAAAGAAAGTTCCTCTCCAGATTCTGATGATGATGTTCCTCTTGGAATCCTAATGAAAACTAGGGCACAAAAGAGAGAAGCAGAAATAAGAAAAGGAAAAGCTAAAAAGCAATCAGCAGAAAAAGAAGTTCCAAGCTCTAAGAAGCAGAAGGCTAACACTATTCATCCTGCAGCCAAAGAAAAACATGAAAGCCCTCCCAAGAAATCAAGACCAATCGGGCCAGCCTTTGATATGCCTCCACAGGAAAGCCTTAAGTCTAGATAAATATCACAAGGGGACACAGAAGCTCCAATGGGGTAGGTGAATGTCGAGGAAGAGGACATATTTGAGAAAGCAACAAACATAACACTGGCAGATCTTGTTGATATTGCTAAACAAGTTAAGAATCAAGGGTATGAGGAAAATCAAGATTTACTGCAGCAAGAGATCTTGTAGCAAGAGTTCCTGTAGCATGAGTAAGAACAAGAAAAAGAGGCCCTACAACCAAAATTGGGAGAACAATCAGTACCCCTGCAGCCGGAAATGACTAAACAACCCAAATCCCTACAGTTGGTACTATATGAAGAGCAAGCATCAGTACCAGGAAAAATGTTGGTAGGAATACATAACCCCCCTGATTTTTCAATGCATATGGTAGCTATGCATTTATGGAAAGAAATGCAAAGAAGGGAAGAAGAATGGGAGGAGAAATGTAGGCCAAAGAAGGAAATTCAAAAGAGAGATGAGGAGATTGAAGACAACAATGCAGAAATTGCTACTTTAAAGAAGGTGGATGATATGACAGCCTTGGTACCCCAGATAGTAGAATGCAGGGCCCCTCCAAGGGTCTATGCTTTACATTTGGAGGAGAAATATCTTTCTTTTAAGCTGGCAAGGATTGTCTTAGGTTTGAACCCTTCCATTGAGACTCCTATTGAATTTTTCAATGCTTATCGGATTGCTTCCCATGAGATGAAGAATTTGTTGTGTAAATTATATTTCCACAATTATGTTGTGACTCAAGACCATGATTGGAATCCATTGTTATATGTTGGGGATGTCTAATTAAGGGCATTTATGTCCTGGGAACATAATGAGATCAGTTGGGGACAACAATACGGGGCTTATAAGCAAATGGAATCCAACATCCCCCTGCCCATCAGGGCTGAATCAAGAAACCCAAGGGATATTTACAGAGATTGGCATAGAATGCTTCTCAAACCTAGCTATGGTAATAGGATTATGCCTTAGATAGAAGCAGTTTACAGTGAATATAAGGTGGTGGAAAAAGAAAAAGAGGAAACTATGAAGAGATACCTATCACAAAGATGGAACAACCTAACTGATGAGCTAAAACAAGCTGAGCCCCACTCCATACAGAACTATGTTGCAACACTTAAAAGAATTGATAGATATATACAGATTGGAAGTACAAAAGGATAATTCTGGATTCCACTGACTTTTTAGCCACCCATCTTGATGTGGCCTGTGCCAAATTATAGGTTTTACCACTATGATATTGCTACAGAGAGATAAAGATGGAACAAATTAGACAGATAGCAAGGGTTCTATTGGGATCTTGATTCACGCACAACAAAAACTAATGTAGGATAGTTGGCGGTTGCAAATTTTAGGGCTTTGACTAAGAAAAATAACAACCCTTCCCCTACTAGAGGACCAACAAAACCTTAGGTTGGGGGGGAATGATGATTCTAGTTTATGGTTTAATTTTGGTAGAATTTATGATCTATTTGTTGAAATTGTCATGAACCTTGATGCTTGAATGTTGATATTTCCTCAAAACCATAGACATTAGGCCTAATTTTATCTCTACAAATCTTTGATGACGTTGAAATGTTATATGGATTATCTATGTTAAGTCTACATGTGGATTAATAAATGTTCTTTAAGATAGTTACAGATATGTGATTATTGTGCATACTAATATTGCCATGCAGATATGATTTGAGGCCACTAAATCAAGAAGATTTCACCAGTTAGTCATTCACCATAATGGTTAACAAAGTGATCATGCAAAGGTCAACGATGGGAAGACTATCGACGACGGGAGATTCCTCATGCAAATCAAGTTGTAACTACCTTGTAAATGGTCTTTCTTGTTGTTGAGTGAATATAGGTGTTACTATTGTGCTAAATCTACATTGAGGCAAGCACGTCTGACCATATTCCATGCATGTGTAACTGCCTCTCCACTTTCTTTGCTTTCCCTAAATGGGCGTCCTCCCAATTCATGGAGTTGACCACCTTGTTTAGTTAGTAGCTTATTTTCCTATAAATAAGAGTCGAATGCTCCTTCTCATAAGGTTGCACGATCTAATGATGTACTTGCATTCTTAGTTTTCAGCAATACAGTTATACTGCTCTATTGTACTCATGTTTTCCAATGAATAAGATGAAGTTATAAGTTTGTGCATCTAAATTTACATTAGTTTTAGAGGATACTCATCCAAAGGGGGCCACTTAGTGAGCATTATGTCCTTTAGTTTAGTTATTACTTTTTGTTTAGTAATTAGTTAAGAATCTGGCACTGACTATTCTTGCAGCCACTAGAATTCCATTATGTGACTATTCCTGCAGCCAAAGCAGACATAGTAGTTTCCTATTTGTTTGCTCAGATTTTCATTTTTGTCATGCATTTCAGCTTAGCATAGTTGTTGGTTGATGTTCAACACTTATGTAATTTCTTTCTAAACAATTTACCTTCAGCATTATGTTTTTCTTAGTTGTAGAATGAGTATGGCTACTTTGGATCCTTAGTGCACATACTGTGTTGACCCATTTCAAGTTCACGTCCCTGGGTTGACAAGTTAAATGCACCTTCAAGATGATTGAATGGCTATTCAATTTAGATGTTCAATCTTTGAATCACAGTTGTAAGGGCTTAGTTGTTAGATCATTGTAGGAGGCCAACACTCTCTCTTACCATCTATAATTTCCTGTTTCAGATTAATAGTCTTGAACAACTCAAATTCAAAATCAAAATCGATTCTTGTGTGAACTTATATTTTAGTAGAGGTGTGTATTGTTTGGTGACATTTCGTTTGTCGATATCAAAGGCCAGCCATTGTTGTCCGAAAGACTCGAGGATTATCACTCTCTAGCCATCTTACTCTTGTCGTTAGCATATCAATTTCGTAAGTTCCTAAGATCGATGTCAATGTTCTACTTCAAGACCAGAACAAGAAAAATAAGTCTTTTTTTTCTCTCCCATTCTGAATAAATAACAAAATGAGATGGCAGATGTCAACTAGATGATGTACAAAACAAGATAAATGTGGAAATATCTGGCTTGATCCAATCTAACCATTGAGAGATTCACACTATTTTCAACATGTATTAGGTTTAATGGTCAAATATAATATTGTTAAGTTTATTTAAAAAATAAATAAATTTTGGTTTGGAGATGAGAGTTGGGGTTGGAATAACTAAATGTAGAATTATTAACATAAATTAAATGTGATTTTTAGTTTGCATGAATTGCAATAGAATGTGTTGTAAATAAGGTTAGAAATCAATTTTTTTATTGATTTGTTCAAATGAGTATTTTAAAATTTGCAAATTAATTGTATATATTTTTTGTTGAAATTTATGCTTACATAAGTGAATTGAATAAAATAAATAAATTAAATTTGATTTTTAGTTTGTGTGAGTTACAATGGAATGTGTTGTAAATAAGGTTAGAAAAAATAAATTTTTAATGTATTGAAAAATATTGATTTGTTCAAATGAGTATTTTAAAATTTGTAAATTAATTGTATATTTTTTTTGTCCAAATCCATGCTTACATAAGTGAATTGAAACATGAACTTGAATCGATACCCATGGAAATGAATTGGTTAAAATTTGATTCTTGGATCTAGAAAAATGGTGTTTACCAACACTATTTGAAAACATGCTAATCAAGTGTCATAGTCTCCTCAATCAAACCCCTAGGATGACTAGTTCAATGAATTTAAAATAATATCAAAGACAAGTGTATAGTATGCCTATGATGATGATGCAATTAAGATGCTTTGAGGTTATGTTATAATATGAGATGTGAATGTCCATGATCTAATATGATCCCTAGGCAACTTCAAAATGAATGAACAAATATCTTGAAATACAACAACATAACACATAATTCAACATAAATGTGTGTTAGGTTGACTCACAATTGTTAGTAGGAAGTAGTCAAGTAGGTTAAAATTTGAGGTTTAGATTTGTAATAATGAAAATGGCCTAGGTCAATTGTGAACTCATCAATTTGATCTAGGGTGGTGAAAGGAATATTTGAGGCTCCAAACAATTAACCACATCTTTTTCTCCTTACATTAGATGCACCAATTAGCTACCTTTCTTCTTCCAAATAAATATATGACCACAGTCAAATCCACTCATTACATACTGAGTATTAGGACCAAATAAATTTATACCTTTCATAGTCTAGGGATTTTGATGCCCCTCATAAACTACCTAGATGAAGTAATAAACTTTTGCTTTGATGTTTTAGATGAAGTAAAATTTGGCATGGTCTGAAGCCCATCTCATTTTGAAATAAATAAACTCGTCATTATATGACACAAGTAACTTGCTTTGATTAGAGTGAGATAGATAGGTTATGTGGATGTGGTCAGTGCCAATCAGACGATGAGGTGAGAATGAGTTGATGAGATGATCTTTATTACTTGATGCATCCCATTGATAATTAAGAATGTCATGAACATGAGAATGTTTATCAGGACTGTCAATAACAAAATAATTTGAAATACGTGGATCTATTATAGTTGCATTGAGCTAAACAATAGGGGTTTGGTTTAGCTTTGATCCATTAGCATTGAAAGCATGGGAGGTAAATATATTTTTTTTAGGGTGACTTCTTAAATCAAACTACAAAAGTAAGGAACAATGATCTTTTTCTTAAATTAAACTGCAAAAGTAAAGAACAATGATTCGATGAAGAATAGACTACATACATCGTTAGCAAGAATTCATTAGTTATTTCACATATCAAACTAGATTGAATGTCATATATCACCAAAAATAGAAGAACTATATGAGATTAAAAAACATACTTATGACTAAAAATTCCTTGAAATATAATCCATTATGTAACATGTAATACATACTCAATATTTTGTTGTGGCTCAAACTATAATCCCCTAATTATAATTTGATTGATTAAGAATTACTTCTAATGACCAAGGGAAAAATAAATCCTTTTACAATTTTGTCTGAACCATTCAATGCTTATGACTAAAAATTCCCTCAAATATAATCCATTATGTAACATGCAATACATACTCAATATTTTGTTGTGGCTCAAACTATAATCCCCTGATTATAATTTGATCGATTAAGAATTACTTCTAATGACCAAGGGAAAAAAAATCCTTTTACAATTTTGTCTGAACCATTCAATGCTTATGACTAAAAATTCCCTCAAATACAATCCATTATGTAACATGTAATACATACTCAATATTTTGTTGTGTTCCAAACTATAATCCCCTAATTATACATAGTCAATATCTTCTCTTTATTTATCACATAGCCTTAAACATATTTAATACATAACTTAATTACATAATTTAATTATTTTAATATGTTAGAATTACGATTATGCTTAGATTAAGAGTTGGGGTTATAATTAGAGTCAAAATAAAAATTAAGGTTATATTTAGGGTTAGGGTTATATTGAGGGTTAAGGTTATATTTAAAGTTGGGTTTATATTTAGGGTTAGGATTATATTTAGGGCTTAAGTTATATTTAGGGTTAGGCTTACGATTCATTTAGGGGTATTTTTCACTAAGGGTTATATTTAGGGTCAAGGTTAGAGTTCAATTAGGATTATTGTTCACATAGGGTTATGTTTAGGATTCAATTAGGGTTAGGATTGTATGATAAAACTTTGGTTTAGAGTTAGGGTTTAGTTAGGATAAGGGTTAAAGTACAACTAGGGTAAGTGTTCATTTAGGATTAGGGTTAGGGTTAGGGTTGGGATTTAAGTAGGGTTAGGGTCAAGGTTATCATTAGGGTTAGAGTTAGTTTTAATATTGAAATAGGGTTACAATTAGGGTTCTACGATAAAGCACGAGGTTAGAGTTAGGGTTAGGGTTCTATAATAAAGCTTGGGGTTAGGGTTAGGGTTTTATAATAAATCTTGGGATTACGTCTAGGGTTAGGGTTAGGGTTAAATTTGTGTTATGATTTTAAGGTTAGTGTTATGTTAGGATTAGGGTTTAATTAGGCTTATAGTTCAATAAGGGTTAGGGTTATGGTGGTTCTATTAAAGCTTGGGGTTAGTGTTGGGGTTATGGTAAGGGTTAATATTATAGTTAGATTACCTAGGGTTAGGGTCCAATTAGGGTTAAGGTTAGAGTTTAATTATGGTTAGGATTTTTAGGGTTATATTTTAACTAGGGTTAGGAATAGAATACAATAAGGTTTAGTGTTTAATTAGAATTAGGGTTACGATTCAACCCAAGATTTATTTTTTAAACAAAAAAGTAGTTAACAATAGGGTTAGGGTTAGGTTTGGAGATTAGGGTTGGGGTTAGGGTTAGGGTTGGGGTTAGGGTTAGGGTTTTATAATAAATCTTGGGATTACGTTTAGGGTTAAGGTTAAAATTGGGTTATGATTTTAAGGTTAGTGTTATGTTAAGATTGGGGTTTAATTAGGCTTATATTCCAACAAAGGTTAGGGTTATGGTGGTTCTATTAAAGCTTGGGGTTAGTGTTAGGGTTATGGTAAGGGTTAATAATATAGTTAGATTACCTAGGGTTAGGGTCTAATTAGGGTTAAGGTTAGAGTTAGGGTTAAGGTTAGAGTTTAATTATGGTTAGGATTTTTAGGGTTATATTTTAACTAGGGTTAGGAATAGAATACAATAAGGTTTAGTGTTTAATTACAATTAGGGTTACGATTCAACCCAAGATTTATTTTTTAAACAAAAAAGTAGTTAACAATAGGGTTAGGGTTAGGTTTGGAGATTAGGGTTGGGGTTAGGGTCAGGGTTGGGGTTAGGGTTAGGGTTTTATAATAAATCTTGGGATTACGTTTAGGGTTAAGGTTAAATTTGGGTTATGATTTTAAGGTTAGTGTTATGTTAATATTGGGGTTTAATTAGGCTTATATTCCAACAAGGGTTAGGGTTATGGTGGTTCTATTAAAGCTTGGGGTTAGTGTTAGGGTTATGGTAAGGGTTAATATTATAGTTAGATTACCTAGGGTTAGGGTCTAATTAGGGTTAAGGTTAGAGTTAGGGTTAAGGTTAGAGTTTAATTATGGTTAGGATTTTTAGGGTTATATTTTAACTAGGGTTAGGAATAGAATACAATAAGGTTTAGTGTTTAATTACAATTAGGGTTACAATTCAACCCAAGATTTATTTTTTAAACAAAAAAGTAGTTAACAATAGGGTTAGGGTTAGGTTTGGAGATTAGGGTTGGGGTTAGGGTTAGGGTTTTAAAATAAATCTTGGGATTATGTTTAGGGTTAGGGTTAGGGTTAAATTTGGGTTATGATTTTAAGGTTAGTGTTATGTTAAGATTGGGGTTTAATTAAGCTTATATTCCAACAAGGCTTGGGGTTATGGTGGTTCTATTAAAGCTTGGGGTTAGTGTTAGGGTTATGGTAAGGGTTAATATTATAGTTAGATTACCTATGGTTAGGGTCCAATTAGGGTTAAGGTTAGAGTTAGGGTTAAGGTTAGAGTTTAATTATGGTTAGGATTTTTATGGTTAGAGTTTAACTAGGGTTAGGAAAAGAATACAATAAGGTTTAGTATTTAATTACAATTAGGGCTATGGTTCAACCCAAGCTTTATTTTTTAAACAAAAAGTAGTTAACAACAGGGTTAGGGTTAGGTTTGGAGATTAGGGTTGGGGTTAGGGTTAGGGTTTTATAATTAATCTTGGGATTACATTTAGGTTAGGGTTAGGGTTAAATTTGGGTTACAATTTTAAGGTTAGTGTTATGTTAGGATTAGAGTTTAATTAGGCTTATAGTCCAATAAGGGTTAGGGTTATGGTGGTTCTATTAAATCTTGGGGTTAGTGTTAGGGTTATGGTAAGGGTTAATATTATAGTTAGATTACCTATGGTTAGAGTCCAATTAGGGTTAAGGTTAAAGTTTGAGTTAAGGTTATAAGTTAAAATTATGGTTGGCATATATTAAATTAGGGTTAAGGTTGAACTATGATTAGGGTTAAAGCTGAATATATATTCATATTCGGAGAGGGAGAGAGAGAGATAGAGGGGGGAAGAGGAAGATATAGGGAGGGGAAAATAGGGAGTTTGTGTGATAGTGAGAGAAATAATTAGAGATAAATATAGGGAGGGAGAAATAGGGAGTGTGTGTGGGAGAGAAGATAAAGAGGGGGAGACAAAGAGAGGGAGATCTATGGAGGGATAGAAAGATATAGGAATTTATATATAGAGGTAGATAGAGGGAGATATATATAGAGAGAGGTACAAATGTATTAAATTAGGATATATATGTATATTAGAGAGAGATGGAGATATATATATGTATATAGAGAGAGAGGGAGATATATATGTATATAGAGGGGAGAGGGGAGATGGATGGTGGTTGGATTAGGATTAAATTACGTTAGGGTTTAATAAAAATTCTAAGATAAAGCTTGGAGCATTTAGGTGATTGAAGATAGATCAAGATAACAATTAGGGTTAGGGTTAAGGAATAATTAGGATTAGGGTTAGGGCTAGGGATCAGTTAGGATTAAGCTTCAATTAGGATTAAATTAGAGGTAAATTAGGGTTATAACTAGGATTAAAGTTAGGTCGAGGTTTAGTTAAGGTTAGGGTTCTAAAATAAATCTTGGGTTTAGCATTAGGGTTAGGGTTCAATTAGGGTTTGGATTGTGGTTTGGGTTCAATTAGGGTTAGAGTTCAATTAGGGTTAAGATTCAATGGGTTAGGCTTAGAGTTACGGATCAAGCTTAATTAAGGTTGAATTTTAATAGGGTTAGGGTTAGGGTTTTAATTTAAATCCTAGGGTTAAAGGGTTTGCATTCAATTAGGGTTAGAGTTAGGGTTAGATTTATATTAGGGTTAGAGTTAGGAGTTACCAATTAACATTAGTGTTAGGGTTTGTGAAAGGGTTGGGTTTAGTGTTAGATGATTAATTAGTATGAAGGTTAGGATTTAATTAGGACTTAGATTCAATTAGGGTGGGTTAGGGTTCAATTGATGTTCAATTAGGGTAAGGGTTCTAGGATAAAGTTTGGGGTAATGCTTAGGATTGGGGTTAGAATTCAATTAGGATTAGGGTTAGGGTTACAATTATGGTAAGGGTTTAGATTCAATTAAGAATTAATTATGGATACAATTAGGGTTTATATTCAATTAGGGTTAGGGCTTAACTAAGTTTAGGATTGATATTTAATTATAATTAGGGTTAAATTAAGGTTATAGTTAGGGTTCATTTAGGCTTAAGTTTAGGGTTTAATTAGGGTTATAGTTAGACTTAAGGTTAGGGTTAGTGTTTAGGTTCAATTAGGGTTACAGCCAGACTTAAAGTTAGGATTAGTGTTTAGGTTCAATTAGGGTTGAATTTTAACAAGATAAGGGTTATGGTTAGGGTTAGGATTCTAAGATAGATCCTAAGGCTATGATTTGCATTCAATTAGGGTCAGGGTTAGGAATTATAAGTTAGAGTTAGGGTTATATTTATATTAAGGTTAGAGTTAGGAGTTATAAGTTAAGATTAGGGTCAATGTTAAAGTAAGGGTTAAGGTTAGGGTTAGGGATTAATTACTATTAGGGTTTGGTTTAATAAGGGTTAAGATTCAATTAGGGTTGGGTTCAATTGATGTTTAATTAGGGTTAGGGTTCTAGGATAATTTTTTGTGTTAGGGTTGGGGTTATAATCAACTAGGATTAGGGTTAGTGTTATAATTACAATGAGGGTTAAGATTCAATTAGGGTATTGATTAGGGTTTATATTCAATTAGGGTAAGGGTTCAACTAGTGTTAGAATTAGTATTCAATTATAATTAAAGTTAGTTTGTGGTTAGACTTAATTTAGGGTTAGGGTTAGGTTTTAATTAGGGTTACAATTAGAATTAAGGTATTTATTATAAGTATGATTATGAATAGGGCAAGAATTAATGTTCAACCTAACATAATTCTCACACTAAGTATGACCATAAACCTAACCTTAACACTAAACCCTAACCCTAAACATAATAATAAATCTAAACCAAACCCTAACCCTAATGCTAACCCTAACCATGATATAAACCCTAATCCTAAATGCTAACTCTAATCATAACCCTAAATATATTAATTTATTCAATGTGTTACGCACACCCCGGCTGCTACTAGCAAATATATAACCTATATATAAAATACCTTGAGATGTCTCGAGGCATTTAATTTTTTCATCATTCAATTTTAATAAAAATTAAAGTTGAAAAAAATCAACGCCTCAATACATCTCAGCATATTTTATATATAGGTTATATATTTGCTAGTTTAAAAAAAACCGCTATCATGGCTTATTTGTACTTTTACAATGAATGAATTATTTCCCTTTATCATACTTTGATATTCAAATTATTTATTAATTAAACTTATTCCATTATTTGATTAAGAAATTTATGTATTTTATTAAATAATTTTATTTACATCCATAATATAATTAAAATGTTATAGAAATATTTAAAACATCCCATTATACATGCATATGCTCAAATCACAACAAATATATATAATCTCAATTTTTTATAATATAAAATAATGATTACAACATCTCTACCACTATAATCAAATATGGTATCTATATATAAATATATCAATTTGTATTATGGTAGGGCATGGTTGATTGAACTCTTAGGTACTAGCGGTTGCCTAATTGATGTTATGGATCAAGAATGGTTACATGTCCCACTACCTATATGTAGGTCCCTTACCATCCCCCTTAACTCAATGACCTATCTCATGATTCATAGCTCACTCTCCTATAGTGTTTCTACGTTAGATCATAATCTCTTTATCTCTATTATGAAGACCTGCTTCCTTGAGTAGTCCATGTCACTCAACCCTACTACCTATACTCTATATCCTCAACCCTACCTAATCCATTTGGCTCTATAGGCCACTATGTGTAGCCTCTACACTCTAAAATCTAGCCACTAGTTGGTTTCACTCTATTGTGAGCATTATGACATGTACCAATGCCTAGTCTTACTCCATAGAGATGGTATTTATAGATTTTTGGAATTCTGATAAATGGTGAGGATTAAAAATAATAATTAATGGATGAGAGAATATTAAGGAGGTGAGAGTGAATCAAGGATTAATCAAGTGGTTGATAATCCATGAGGTGTAGATCAAGGATTAATCAAGGGTTCATAATCCATGAGAGACTCAACAATATCCCTTAATTCATGGAATTAAATTGGAGATATTTCAAGTTGGAGAATTTGAATTTGAAAAGAAAATATTCTTTGTAAAAGTTGGAAGAAAACTAGTTAATTAAAAAAATTAGGAAAATTATTTAATTGTGCAAGTTAGAAGAATTAAGAATTTTAATTAAATAATTAGGAATTATTTGATAAAGAGGGAGAATAGAGTGAAAATGATGAATTAAACAAATAACCTTAATTATTCAATTAATAAGAGAATAATGTGAATTTAACTAAATAATTAAGGATTATTTAATTAAATAGAGGAATTAGGTGAGTTATGAGAGAAAATGGTATTAGTAAGTAAAATGAAGATGTGTGATATGCTTAGGACATTTTCAGGTGTCTACAGAGTGTTTAGTATTTCAATCATCAACCCATCACCTCAAGGAAGCCCCTTTGATCTCACAAAGCTAGAAGTGAAGGAGGTCTTACCCACTTCAACCTTTGGTCCTTAGTTTCCCAACCTAAAGATAGGTTTGTGATGATCTTTCCAGGTTTGACACCTCTAAGACTAAGGGAGATTATCAAACCTTAGGGATTTGGGTTCTATATCTCAAATCACCAACACCACCTATTGAAAAAAAAATTGGGTATTTTATTATTCTCACTTGAGTAGTTTTGTGCCTTTTGCACAGATGTCATGTGAAATGAGGACCCCCTCTTTTTGATTTTGCTTAAATCAGTTTGGTTTACTTTTTTCCTTTGCTTTTTGGCCCCTTTGCTTGGGTTGTTCTCAAAATTTTGAAGTCCCCTTGAAAATCCTGAAAATTTGGCTAAGTATGCTTTTGTGGGTTTTGCATTGTGGAATTCCCCTTGTAAGATTCCCTAGTGTGGGTTCTTGCCTACAGGTTTCCATCCTGTAGATTTTGGTCTTAATTTTTTCATGTGCGGAAATTTCCTTACAGGTTTCTTGGTGCGGAATTCCCTTTTAGGATTCCACACCGATGCTACCATTTCCTATGGAATTTGCACCCTCCATTCCCATGGGCATTCAAATTCCACATTTCATTTCTTTGTATTTCCTTCTAGCCCATGTGTTCATCATTTCCATAACCTTCCTAGTCTCGCAGTGCTCTGGAATCCACACTTAGGTTTTCCACATCCTTTTTTATCTCGAATTTATGCAATCTCGTCAATGGGTTTTATTGTGTGCCAAGTTATTTGGGGTACATTTATTTCACCATTAATGGTTTCAAAATATAAAGAGGAGGGATGAGAGAGGTCATTCTCACCTTGCTACATTTTGGAGCTCTTGTGGTTTCCTGTGCACCCTTTGCTTTCACCCTTTTGCTACTAACAAAGGTAGGTTTTTGTCACTTCATTCACATGATTTTTTATGCCATCAGTTCATTAAACGATGACTTGAGCAATATTATTGGTGGGTGTCCTTTATGTTTCTTTGGTTTTAGGTTTCTTCCACGTGAGTTTCATGACAATTCTTAACCATTTATTGTGCACTTGCATCGTCGTAGGTTTTTAGGGTTAAAATTCAATCCTTTGTGAACTTGACACTAACAGTGGGCCCCCATGAAATAAACCTCTTATGAGGATCTTCTCCATTAAATTCCACCCTACATGGCACCCATGTTACCTTCCCTCGCATAGGTCAAGTCCCGCAAAGCTTTATCCTACGAGACTTCAACTATGGGTTGCCACCCTACGATTACCCCCTTAGCACTTAAGCTTGCAAAATTTTAAACTTCGATCAAATTTAAGTTTGAAGCCTCCCTTCAAAGGAATTGTCTATGAATTTCCAACAAAATTCCCAATGTAGAATTCTGAGTTCTCTATGCCAAACTTTCCTCAAACCTTTCAGCTTCTACAAAATATTTTTCTACATGACCAATTCAAACTTGCATGAAATTGGCTAAGTAGTGAACCTTTGCTAAAGTTTTGTTGCAAACTTTCTGGTGTGGACTTCCATGGGTGAGTTTCCATCCCACTAGCACTGTGTCTACTAGAATCTACAACACTTATATCCCCGCACACTCATGGCTTCTAGACCTCCAATCCTCGCAAAGATGAAAACCTGCATTTGGTCAAAAAGTTCTTACAAATTGGTGATTTTAATGATTCTTGCCTTGCATTTGATGATTTGAAGGATTATATTTCATGATTTAAGCATGATGATGCATAATTTATGTGTGAATTAATCTCATTCTTTCCACATGGTCAAATTGCTTATTACGTGTCATTTTGCAGATTTTATGGAAAAAGTGGAAAAAGCATAAAAGGTAGAGAAGACATCCAAGATGAAGTACGAATTCCATGGCGTCAAAATGACTTCCAAGATCTTGTCCTCTTGGGATAAGATTTTTGAAACCAACTTGGGCCACATTGATATTGATGAATTCAAAGAGTGAAATATTGATGCTCCAAAGACTAAATTGTCTAAGAAGATCAAGCAAAGCGATATTGCATAGGTAGCAAGATTTCCACCCTCGTTGATTAGCCTCAAGTTGATCCATGGTTGCAAGGAATTCTATCACAAATATTTTTGGAGGATCATCACAATAGAAGGAAGGGTGGTGGAATATTTTTTGGCTCCTTCCATAGCCAGAGTATTTGGGATCCCTTCATTCTTAAAGATGGAGGTGATGAGCAAAGCCTACACAAATAAGGTCTTTGAGGAAGGAAATAGAAATTGTATGCAAGTCATCAACAAGAAGTGGATGCATACTCCTCGGGAAAGTGTAGGTAAGTTTCCAAAGAATTTGTATAGGAGTGACTTCAAGGAAGAAATCAATGGTCTAGTTACTCTACTAAGAAGGATTGTAGGGTTACACATTGCCTCCACATTTGAGGAATGAAAGTTCTTCTTCATTGAGGAGATCTTAAGAGGATAAATTAAGTTTGATTGGGATAAAATGATTAGTGACAACTTTCATGAACAGTACTCTATAGTGAAAAAACTTTCAGTTTTATATGACTTCATACGTCGTCTACCTCTTGGTGGCTAACTTTCCATATGGGGGTCTCACTTGCAGAGATAATCATGGGACAAGCCTTGTGTTGTGTTATGGAGACCAATCAGACTCAAATAAAATCTTCATCTTTATCTTATTTTATTTTATTTGTTGCACTTATTTAATATTTATGCTACACTTATATCTAAAAGGTGGTTACAAACAAATATTAAATGCTGGAAGTGATTAGTTACAATATTTTTTATTATAAAGTCAAAAGACAATTGAAAATATTAAATGTAGCCGCCCAAAGAAAATATTTTATTGGGCGCATGAGGCACAACCAATGGCCACACTTCATTGGTAATTAATGGGACATGTGTGGGAGCATATTAGAACGCTCGGTGATGAGTTTTAAGAGAAGCAGGTCATGAAAAACATTAGCAAAAAATTGCAGAGCAGTGGCTAGAAAAATGCAGGAAGTGTTGTAGGTACCCGTAGCAATGATTGTGTAAAAACAAGTGGAAAATGTGATGAAAAATGTTGCTACAAGTTGCATATGTTGTTTCATGCATTGTAAAGGTTATTTAGTGGAAGTTTAATATACATTAGACCCTGTGTTGGTGGATGTAGCTCAATTTTGGGTGAACCACGTTAAATCTTTGTGTTCTTTTTGCTATCCAAAATCTCTGTGTGTTTTATTTCTCTATTTTATTGATCAAATCTGCATTTAACTATTTTAAATCTACCTTCTAACCCTAGTGGTATTAGAGCAAGCTGTGTTTAGTTATCCTTTACAAGAAGGTCTCACGATTGAGTGGGAGTAATAGCAAACGAGGGTAAGTTGAAGGTAGACAAAATTCAATGGGTAGAACTTTCAATTATGGAAGATGCAGATGGAGGACTATCTTTACCAAAAGGATTTATGGTGGCCATTGGAAGGGAAATCCAAAAAACCCCCAGCTATGTCTGATGAGGATTGGGATATTCTAGATAGAAAGGCACTTGGCAGTATTCATTTATGCTTGGCACAATCGGTGGCATTTAATATTTCAAAGAAAAGACAAATGAAGATTTGATGAAGACCTTGGAAAAGTTATATGAAAATCCTTTTGTTTCGAATAAGGTATTTCTTATGAATTTTTTATTTAATATGAAAATGGTAGAAGGTGGGTTAGTTGTTGATCATTTAAATGAGTTTAACACAGTTACCAGTCAATTGACTTATGTTAATGTAAACTTTGATGAAGAAGTTAGGGATATTTTGATTATGTGTTCTTTTCCCAAAAGCTGAAATAGCTTGGTAAAGGTAGTTAGTAATTCTATTTTTGGTTCAAATACGCTGAAATTTAATGATGTTGTTGGTATGATTTTGAGCGAGGAAATTTGTAGGAAAAGCTCAAGTGGTACATCCACATCAGGAAGTGTTTTGAATACAGAAAGTAGGGGTAGAACAAAGGGGAGAGGAAGGAATTCTAGAGGCCATATTAAGTCATGAGAAAAATCAAAGTACAAGAAGTCCCAATCCAGAGAAAAGAAGGATTGTTGGTACTGCGGTAAGCCAAGTCATTTAAAGAAAGATTGTTGATCTCAAAAAAATAAAGGAGACGAAAAGGAAGGCAATAAAGAAGAAAACGTGGTAAGTAATAAATTTTATGAGGACACTTTGATTCTTTCCCTTGATAATGTTGATGATTCTTTGGTATTAGGTTCAGGGGCTTCATTTCATGTCATGCCCCATAGAAGTTATTTTCTTGATTATATCCAAGGGGATTTTGGGTTGGTTTATTTGGGAGATAATGAACCTTGTCAGATTGTTGGAAAGGGAAGAATCAAGATCAAGTTGCAGAATGGGAATCATTGGATACTACATGAGGTAAGGCACATTCCAAGGTTAAGCAAAAATTTAATTTCAATAGGGAAACTAGATGATGAAATTTGTGTTGTTACATTTAGTGATAAAAATTGGAAGGTTACAAAAGGTGATTTAGTGGTAGAAAAAGGTGTGAAAATTAGGCACCTTATATCTTTGTACAAGTCATATTGTTCCTTCTCCTTTAGCTATTGCAAATAAAAATCAATGTTCAGGAACAGTTGTTGCAGTTCAGCAAGCAAAAAATTAAACAGTTGTTGTGGGTTCTGAATCAGCACTGTGGCATAATAGACTTGGGCATATGAGTGCAAAAGGTATGAAAGTACTTCATTCAAAGAATATTTTTATAGGTCTAAAATGTGTTAATATGGATTTCTAAGAAAGTTGTGTGTATGGAAAACAAAAGAGAGTTTTCTCAAGGATGGGAAGCAAAAGAAAGAAGAAAAATTGGAGCTTGTGCATACAGATCTATGGAGACCAGCTCAAGTATCTTCTCTTGGTGGCTCTTGGTATTATGTCACTTTTATTGATGATGTAACAAGGAAGGTATGGATTTATTTCCTTAGGAATAAATTTGATGTATTTGAAACTTTTAAAAAATGGAGAAGCTTGGTTGAGAATGAGACAAGTAAAAAGTTAAAACATCTCATATCTGATAATGGTGGTCAGTATTACAACAAAGAGTTTGAATATTATTGTTCCTCTAGTGGTATTTGTAGGAAGAAAATGGTTCCAAGGACTCCACAAGAAAATGGAGCGGTTGAGCACATGAATAGAACAATAATGGAGTGTGCACGAACTATGAGATTGCATGTTGGGCTGCCTTTAAACATGTGGGAAGAGGTTGTAAACACTGTTGTTTATTTGATTAATAGAGGTCCCTCTAATCCTTTGGGTTGTGGTATTCCAGAGGAAGCATGGATAGGTAAGAAGGTAAGTTATTCTTTTCTCAAAACCTTTGATTGTGAAGCATTTGCACATGTAGATTCAGAAAATAGAACCAAACTTGATGCAAAATCAAAGAAATGTATATATGTTGGATATGGCATTGATGAATTTGGTTATAGGCTTTGGGATTTTGAAAATCAAAAAATTATGAGAAGCAGGGATGTCATATTCAATGAGAAAGTGTTGTACAAAGATCAGTTGCAGCAACATGAGAAGAAGAAAATAATTATGCAGTGTTGGATGATACTCCAAAAAGCGATGTTTCAGCGGTTTCTCATGCTTTGCAACAACAGCAACAGCAAATACCATGAACTCCAGTGAATGTTAGATGATCTTCAAGGATAAGTAGACCGTCGGAAATATTTTCTCCCTCTTTGTATTCTATTTTATTGACTAATGTTGGTGAACCAAAATGTTATGATGAAGCTATGCAGGTGGATGCCAAGGTTTAGTGGGAGCATGGAATGGAAAAAGAAATGGACTCCTTGCTGAAAAATTAGACTTGAGACGTATGCAAGTTGCCTGCAGGTAAAAAGGCTTTACCAAATAAATGGGTTTATAGGTTGAAAGAGAAAGATGGAGGTATGAAAAATATTTAAGGCCAGGTTAGTTGTAAATGGATTTGCATAAAAAAAGGGTATTTATTTTAATGAAATATTTTCTCTGGTTGTTAAAATGACTTCTATTCGTACTTTTTAAAGTGTTGTGGCTGCTAAAGATTTTCATTTTGAACAACTTGAAGTTAAAATAGCCTTTCTCTATGGTGATTTGGAAGAGGAAATATATATGGAACAAACAACCACAAGGATTTGAGGTCAAAGGTAAGGAGAAACTAGTGTGCAGATTGAAGAAAATTTTATATGGCTTGAAGCAAGCACCTCGGTAATGGTATATTAAATTTGATAGTTTTATGGATGAGCAAGGCTATAGATGGTGTAATTCAGACCATTTTGTTTACTTTAAGAGGTTAGATGATAATAGCTATATTATTTATGTTTATATGTTGATGATATGCTTGTAGCAAGGTCTAACATGGATCACACAAAGGAGTTAAAACAATAGCTAGCAAATTTATTTTCTATGAAGGATTTGGGGAGCAAAACAAATCCTTGGTATGAAGATTACAAAGAGATAGGAAAAACAAAACAAAAAATTAATCTCAAGCTGATTATGTTGAAAAGGTGTTGCAGAGATTTCATATGGAGGATGCAAAAGTTGTCAACACACCTTTGCCCAGTCATGTCAAATTGACTAAGGATATGTGTCCAAATATTCAAGAGGAGGAAGAAAAAATGTCCAAGGTACCATATGCTTCACTTGTAGGTAGTTTAATGTACACCATGGTATGCAGGAGACCGAATATTGCACATGTCATAGGAGTTGTTAGCAAGTATATGAGTCATCTCAAAGTTGAGCATTGGAATGCGGTAAAATGGATTCTCGGGTATTTGAGAGGTACATCCAATAAATGTTTATATTTTGGGGGCTCTAATACTGATTTAAAAGGCTATGTTGACTCAAATTTGGTAGGGGACATTGATACCAGGTGGAGTACCACGAGTTATGTATTTACAGTTGGTGGGGCAGTAGTGAGTTGGATTTATTGGTTACAAAAGGTGGTTGCTTTATCCACCATGGAGGCAGAGTATATAGCTGCAATAGAGGAAACAAAGGAGATGTTGTGGTTGAAACTTTTCATGGAAGAGTTGAGCAAACAACAGGTTAAAAGTTACTTGTTTATAGACAGTCAAAGTGTTATACATCTTGTAAAGAATTCTACCTTGCACTCTAAAACCAAACACATACAACTGAGATATCATTCCATCTGATCGGTGTTGGAGGATGGATAGGTAAAGCTAGAAAAGATACATACAAATGACAATCCAATGGATATGTTTATGAATGCAGTGACAAGGGAGAAGCTGAGCTCCTCTTCAACTTCAGTTGGCCTTCAAGGTTGAATTTAAGTAAAAGGGAATAGCAGGGTCCAAGGTGTTGATTTCTAGTGGGAATTGCAAGGGCAACGGTGTTATGATCAGTCTCCAAGTGGGAGATGGTATGGAGTGGAGTCTGATCTATCTCCAAGTTGGAGATTGTTATGTTATGGAGACCAATCAAACTCGGATAAAATCTTCATCTTTATCTTATTTTATTTTATTTGCTACAATTATTAAATATTTATGTTGCACTTGTATCTAAAAGGTGGTTACAAACAAATATTAAATGTTGGAAGTGATTAGTTATAGCTAGAAGTGATTAGTTATAGTCGGAAGTGATTAGTTACAATATTTTTTATTATAAAGTCAAAAGACAGCTGAAAATATTAAATGTAGTCGCCCAAAGAAAATTTTTTATTGGGTGCATGAGGCACAACCAATGGCCACACTTCATTGGTAATTAATGGGACGTGTGTAGGAGCATATTAGAACACTCAGTGATGATTTTTAAGAGTAGTAGGTCATGAAAAACATTAGTAAAAATTTGCAAAGCAATGGTTGGAAAAATGTAGGAAGCGTCGCGAGTACCCATAGCAATGGTTGTGTAAAAATAACAAGTGGAAAATGTGATGAAAAATGTTGCTACAGATTGCAAATGTTGTTGCATGCATTGTAAAGATTATTTACTAGAATTTTGATATACATTGGACCCTGTGTTGGTGGATGTAGCCCAGTTTTGGGTGAACCATGTTAAATCTTTGTATTCTTTTACCATCCATAATTTATGTGTGTTTTATTTATCTGTTTTATTGATCAAATCTGCACTTAACTATTTGAAATCTACCTTCTAACCCTAACACCCTGATGATTGCATTGTTTATGAATGTTACCTATAGCTCCAATGCATAAACTTCAAGTGCAATTACAAAAGAGTGAATGATGCCTTCATAATGCATATCATCATATCATTGCAAGGAGATTTTGGTACAAGATTATCTTACTCCACAAAAGGTATGATAAAGAGGTTTGGGTATTGGTATATCTAGTTCCCAAAGTTCAACTATTTTGAGATCAAAGGATTTTCTAGTGTGCCTTAAAAGTTACCAAGGTATCCGATAGACAAGATTGTGCTACTAGAATTGACTAGATAGTTGGATGTGTCACATCAGTTGCTACAATTGAAGCATAGAGCTAGGGTTCCATATCTCATGACTTTAGGAAGGGGATTGTATGCTTGTACTTCAGTCCCATATGTGGAACATTTTGATAAGGAAATTTGGGAGTTTGGTTTCTTATTTCACACCACACTTGAGAAAATTTGGATCCTTTAGGGAAAATGTAGAAGCGGGCTGGAAAGCAACACACACACCAACTGCACATTGAATATTTTTGGGCAAACTGTGAGAATGATCATGAAGTGAGGAAGGGAATGTACATGAGGGTGTATCTCAAATTTATTCAAACTCTCAATCTATACACAGTGTCTAATCAATTAAAAGAAGATGAGAATGTTCTTGATGAGAAGGCCCATGGTAAAGTAGACAACTTGCCTCCTCCATTGCAGGACTAGACAGAGGAGGAGGAAGTTAATATTGATGTAATCACTCATTCGGTGTTGAGAAGGTGGGACAAGGAACAAATTTCTCTCCTATTAAAATAGAAGGTTGAGCTCACCTATGGTGAAAAGGATAAAGAGGAAGCCCAAGACAGTGATGATGAGGAGAAAACTAATGAGGAAGAGCCTGAAAGGGAGGCATCAAAGACTAGTTATTCTAGCAAGGGTGCCCCATATCCTTTGAGAAAAAGGGATAGAAAGAGAAAGGAGGTGCAGGAGTGGCATCCAATAGAGAATCTTGGGGTTTACAAAAGAAAAGGAATAGAGGGCAGCAAGCCCACCTTGAAGAAGGCCAAAAACGTAGGCACCATAGTCATGGAAACAATTCGGGAGGAACCTTCACTGCTAGAGTATTCTCAAGTACCTCCTTCTCCCACTCATCCACTTCCACCATCACCACCTCACTCTATTGATCTATCATCTTCCATTGCCACTCCATCTTTTCCTATCCTTTCTTCTTTTCCTACCATTGACATCTTGGTCCACCTCATGTCATCCACTCCCATCACTTTCACCATCCTAAATAAATCATTTCCTTCTTCCTCCACCACATCCTACCCTTCTTATTCCACTCTCTCCACTCCCCCACTCACCTTCTCTATGCTTCCACCCACCATTTATTCCATTCCACCTAGCATTTCCTCTACTTCTTGCTTGAGGCTTTCTTGGATTACTTGAAAAATCTACCCAAGGAGGTGTCTAAGGTTTTATTGTCCCCAACAAATAGGATTCTAATAGATTAGGTTGGCACTTCTTTTCCCACTACTCCCACTTTGTCGGTGCTTGAGCCTCTGAAGATGGAGGGAATTGAGGGGGTTTGGGAAGAGATGCAACAATAAGAGAAACAAAACTTTGTAGAAATGGCTCTCCCTAAGGAAGTCTCCACTGCACCTGAGCATGATGAACATGTTGAGGATTTAGGAGAGAGTCTCAAATTTTTCTAGCCTAAGGGTGATGATATGGAGGAATGAAATGAAGAAGAGACTTTGAAGGAGGATAAAACAAAAGAAGTTTGTAAAGAAAGCTTGTACGACGAAAACAAGAAGGAAGAAAGAATGGTAGAGGAGAAACCTACAGAAGAAAAGCTTGAGTAAGAAAATCATGATAAAGTGGGAGAAGAGAAGGGGATTGAAAAGAAACACAAAGGAAGTAAAGAAGAGTAGAAAGAAAGGTAGTTGCAAATAGAGCAACAAGAAGTTGTTTTTCATTATCCTCATCGCAGATGATTTCCCCTTCATGGTTGGAGCAGTAACTGAGGGATAGATGTCCCATTATCAGAGATCTGTGAGAAAGCTTTGAAGCAATCTTGACTCGTGCAAGGAAGGAAATAGAAAAGAAGAAAGAAAAGGTGTGATCTCATGTATCAAAAAGGATG
This sequence comes from Sequoia sempervirens, assembly GCA_007258455.2. Classification (NCBI taxonomy): domain Eukaryota; kingdom Viridiplantae; phylum Streptophyta; class Pinopsida; order Cupressales; family Cupressaceae; genus Sequoia; species Sequoia sempervirens. The sequence goes on along the minus strand of VDFB02269074.1, from coordinate 43,237 downwards.
CCTCTAGACACCACACAGTACATATTGCTGTAAGAGTTGAAGATTAGCTTGACACCCAATAACACCTACAAAAACAATGATAAACCTTCCACAAGAGGATATGCAAGAATGAGCTTGCTTGATATTAAGACCTTTAAAATGATGAGGTATGAAGTATGACACAAATGATTACAAGCACCTTCCTTATATAGGCAAGGTTGATATGTAGTAAGAAATATGATGTTGCCATGTTTCTTGATCTAACAACATGTGACAACTAACTAACTACCTAGAATAATGTGAATATAGAATAAGGCTTCTAGAAAAGAAAACTCATCTTCTAGAAGGAATATTTTATCCTAAATACATGTGAGGGGGGATGGCCCCATTATAACTAATTTCCTAGTAAATGCAACCTAGGAATTAATCAATTAAATAATATGCCTAAGTAAACTTATGCTAGTGTAACTAAATATTAATTACACCAACACCCCCCATAAGTGCAACTTAGGGAGGAAATAATAATGCAATGATGGAATGATGGGTCTCAGCTACATGATGGCCATTTTAGGTAACCATTTACAAATGAAGATGAAATGCAACAAATCTCCCACAAATGGAGCAAAGGGAAAACCTAGTGGGAAGAAAACCCCTCTCCAAAAAAGGAGATGAAATGCAGATAAGTGAGGAAGGGGAGGATGGAGGACTCCATGATAGCCCCAAGTACACCATCTGTCACATAGATATATTACAATTAATATCCCCCCATAGGAGGGAAAAAGAGATACTTTGTATCCCCCCCATAATGTGTGATCACGTGCAAAAATGGTAAGTGCTTGAAGATAAAACATGATCCAATATGGACAAACAACTTGTCTTACTTTTGGAATAAACAAAACCATGTACAAGTGTAGGAATGCTTCCCATTCTAGATAGGAATTGAAGGAAGGAAGGATGAATATGGATTTTGATGATGTCTCTAAAAACTGCTCATGTGTCTCCTTGCTCGATGAAAATGAAGATGTCATAATCAAGTCAGATACATGCCCAATCAATGAAGAAGGTGACAAATCAGGACGATATGAAAATTGATGCTTAACAATATCTAAATACCATGATGGTTTGACGACTGTTGTGCAATGGTTGCCATCAAACAGAAGAGATATCCCCTCAAATGTGTCCTCCAAATGTGAGATGTGAGATTCCACAAACAAGGATGCAATGTATGATAGATAGGAATCCCAATCAAGAAGACAATTAGATACTTATGATGAATCATTGGACATGCTCAATGAATCACCACCATGAGATGGATGGTCCTGTTGAATAGGAATGATAGGAGCCTCAATCAATGACTCTACACAAGGAATCACTAAAGGTGAAGGTACATCAACTATCTCTGATGGAGAAGCAAGAGCATCCAAAGAACCCTTCCATCCTCATCTGAAGATTCAAAGTATTCCAAATATTCAAACTCCCACATAGTATCTACATCATAGGGTATCCTATCTAAAAAATGAAGAGGCACAAGAGAATCTGAAACAGGATCATCTAGGAATGGTTGAGTATCAAGATCTCCATATATCTCCCAAATTTTAGTCCAAAGAGTATGAGGGCAATCACAATGATCAACACTTTTCAAAGTGGAAACATCAATATGCATTGCAATGACTCCTAAGACATGATCCCTTTTGCAATTCCATGCAAATTTCTTACTATCAGTACCAGGAGGGGGAACAAGATTATACAAATGTGGCAACAAATGAAGCCATCAGAGATGTTTGATGATACCATTTCTCCATTGTTTATAGTTTCCCCTTTTCAACATTATCAAAGAGGGATGAAATGAAAACCCCATAATGAACTATGATATAACTCCAAGATTGCAAATATAGTAACCTTCAATATGAATTAGAAACTCCCAAATATGATATAAACTGCAAATGAAGTCTTCTAAATCTGATAGAACATCTCTAGGAGTCAGGATGCCCAAGTAATTAGTCAAAATGCAATATGAAAAATACTAGATAAATAATACCTGGGGTTGAATATGAAAAAAGTGCATAGGCACAATGAAAGAGCTCTTTAATACCTTCCAAATGCAACTTGAATCACCAAAATCGAAGAAACTGGTAGAAATTTATGAGCTTTGAGGTCCAAATAGGATATATGACTTCAAACAGAAAAAAATATTACAAGAATAAAATCTGATAATAATTTCTACACCACTAGATAGTGCTCAGAATCAGCTTTCCAATGATATCTTGTTTGTGAAAATTTGATACCTGAGTCAAAAGTTATGGTGATTCTAAGAAAAATGCCTAATTAAGACATGATGGGGCTTCCATGATGGTCATTTGAAACTTATGCTAGTGTAATTAAATATTAATTACACCAAAAATTGCCACTCCAGTTGTGGAGAAGGATGCAACCACAATTCTACCATCAAATTATATGATTACTTTGGTGGACATCGGGCCAACAAATAGGGCCCAAGAAATTGATGAATTACAGGGGTTGGTGACCAATATCTTGAAAAGGCTAGACAAGGATAAAGCCACCAAGAAGGAGCTTAAGGAATAGGTCATAGAATCAACTACATTCATTCAAAAAATAGTGACCCCAATACAAGGCATCCCCACAAAGGTCATTGCTCCTGCACTTTTGTTAAAGGAAGATGTCAACAAAATGAAGCAGATGAGGACATCGATAGAGGTGACCGTTAATTAGTTTAAGGATATTTCTACTAAGGGTGAAGAGGTAATAGATTAAGCGGTGGAAATTCATAATAATTATCTAACTTTGAAAGAGGGGATAAATAAGGAAATTGAGGACTGCACTACCTTTTTGAAATAGCATGGGCTAACCTATCCTAAATTGCAAATTATCAAGACATTGTCTACAAAAATTCTCAAGAAAGAAAATATTTTGGCGAAGGATAAGGTCAAGGAACCTATTTTTTGGTTGCATGTATTAGATTTCTGTAAGGAGATAGTTAGATAAATTTTTCCGGAGCTCAAGGTCATAGCTGATAGGATTAGTGAGGTGTTATCAAATTGTAGCCAATTCCTCACATACATGACTAGCATGGCAATTACATTAGCAAACTTAGATGATTAGTATTTAAACAAGGTTGGCACAAGGAGATCAAGAGGGAGCCAAAAGGTGATCTGAATAAGGAGTTTTTGAACACTGCTACTAGATCATTTTCTAGATCAGAGGAAATAATTAAGCAGAGAAGGGCCTACATCAACCTGCACAAGCATTTAATGGAAGATTATGAGGAATTGGGTTATAAAATCCATGATGTTTCGTCTCCTCCACATGAGAAATTAACTACAATGTTGACTAATTTTGTTAAATGTGTTGTAAAGGAGAAAGATGCTAGAAATTATATAATAGATGATAAATTTCTATAATTTATAGCTAGTTGTAAAGTTGGTTACTTCAAAGTGCGTGCACCCAACATTTATGGGATTTTGTAGGATATTTTAATATAAAATGTATTGATATTTTACATTCTCCTAGGTTCACATGTAACCCTATTTTCAAATTGGGGATACTTGTAAGTGTATTTAATGCACCCCAAATATTAAAAGTAAATTAAATCTTGGCCCTTGGTGTTGAGTTAATCTCCACCATTGATTTTGTAAAAAAATAATATAAAAGACAACCTCCTCTCATTTGTAAGGGGTTGAAAAGAATTGTTGTAACACTCTAAAGTAATACGAGCAAAGGAATTGAAGTGTTGGTTTTAGGAGTAATCATGCATTATCTAATAATTAATTACTCTTTAACTGATTATTAGTCTAATTTATTCTCATGCACTTAAGCTAAACTTAGGAGTGATTTACTATGTTAACTAGAGAGCTATTATTAGATCATTCTATCTCATTGCATGAGATGTTCACACTTGTTATGACCTAATCCCTTACTATTTATGGTTGCTCCTATATAGTACTCAACCCTCATTGTATTATCATGCCTTTGATAGAACTCTAAACCTTTGAGGACTTTTTTTTTCCTTGAATGTTCTTTGAGGTTCATTTTGTAGTTTTTTCTTGTTAAGGAATATAGCGATTCTTTGTTTTCAGATCTCTTGCATGGAAGTGTTGTTATATGGAGCCAAATCATACTCGGAGGTTAATTTTTCCCCACTTTTATAGGTGCAGTTTCCCCCCAAATTATTTAATAGGGATTTGGGTGCAGCGCCCCCAAAATGGGGTCAAGGGGCAGTCCCCTTGCAGGATCCCTATTGCGATACAGGGTGGGGTCGAGGGGTAGCACCCCCAAAACCTCAAACGAATTTTATTAATTTATAAAGGCGTTGGGAGTTATTTTTCTATTGGCCGACATAAAAAAAAAACCCTATTTTTGTAACTGACATAAGTCTTGATAAAACGGCTAAGGGTTAGGGTTTTTGTTGATATTGTATTGTATTATTTATAGCGGTATTGAGTTGCAAGGATTGTTGGTTGTAATCAGTTCAATTTCTTGGATAATAATATTGGCACTTTGTTGGTGGATGTAGCCCGAGTTTGGGTGAACCAAGTTAAAAATTGTCTCTCGCTATTATTATTTATGTGTATTTTTCATTCCTTTGTTTAATCTTTATCTGCATTTAATTAATATCTTCTGCATGAAATTCCTAACATGAAGGTGTCTTTGTTTGTTGTTTGATCTCATGGCTTGTGTTTTGAAAATTCTAACATAGTATCATAGCATGGATTCAATGAACCCCTTCTCGATTCATGAGGGTTTTTCAACAAGGGTTACAGGCGTCAAATCTAGATTCTCCATTGCTTTTTTTACAAATGTTAGAGGTGGAAAAATTTTGGGTGCATCTAGAACCAAAAAAAAATCTTCCATTGGATTCAGAGCTATTGAAAAAGTTATCTTTGCCTTTCGTTTGGCCTAATTTGGATTCCTAAGGTTAGATCTACAAGGCTTTGAAGTAGTTGCTTTTTCTCCAGATCCAGAGAGTAGCTGCGATTTTGGGGAATTTTGAGCCAAAAAGAACCTCACCGTTGGATTCAGAAGGCCAATTCAATGAATTTTAACTAAAAATTTTCCCTATTTCTATGTCAGGTGTTTTTGAGGTCATTTTTTTTAATATAGCGGTCGTACGACCCCTGTATGATAAGGTACAATAATTATTTTTTATTTCTTTTAAAAAAATTCACAAAAAACACTTTTTATAAAAAAATATTTTTTTAGTTTTTTTTTAAGCAAAAAAAATTTAAAAAAACCTATTGCACAGGGTACTACACATGCAGTACCCTAGCAACAGTCTAATCATCACTACCAGCAGTTCCCACTCCACTGACAGGCCTTTCAAATCCCCGTAGTTTACTAAAAATTAGCAAAAAAAAAAAATGGCAACACACCAAAAAAAATTCGACACCAAAAAAGACCTTTTCTGACAACAACCATTTTACTGGCACTGCCAAAACCCTCTCCAACACATTTTTTCCAACTCCCGATGACAATGATTTTCCCGGTCGGCGGGTATTTTTCCAAGGAATCTCATAATAGTTCGATGAATATTTTTTTTCTAGGGGGTGGATTTTCTTTGGCAATAGGGAATATTCTCATAATATACCACTAACATCATGCTATCATCAGTGGTACGAATGTTGGTAGTGGCCCCTTTGAACCCTCCTTGTGCCCTAAAGGAGGTGTTTTTTTTCTTTTAGCCATAACTTGGGCATACGATATCGATTTTTTTAAAATGAGATATCATCAGAAAGCTAGTTTCGTCAAATTTCTAGTGGTATGGATATCATCACCTTTTTTTCTAGTGGTGCATTCTACAACCTGTTGAAGTCAGAGGTCCTATTTTCAATCCCGAGCTCATAAATTTTGACCTGTTTCTTTCTTTTTCGCAATTCCAATGGCATTTAGATGGTCTTTCAAAGCTCTTTATAGCCATCCATACACTTTTTCTAGATTTCTCTCTAGGTACATTTTATTCATTTTTGGTGTTTTCACACTCTGGTGAATTACTTGGATGTCTTAGCTTTTGGAAACTTTTCATTTGCATGGGATGACTCATTTTTTGTTGTTCTTTATGTATTTCTAGTTTTTTGTCCTCTTGGGCATTATAGACATCCTTTTCATGCACATTCTCTTTTATGGATGCACTAAGATAAAGTGTCATTCCAATGTATACTTTTTTAGGGATTTTGCACATCCTTTTGTTCCTTTTGTATGAGTGCACTATGATATAAAGTGCCATGGGGGGTTGATGTTTTCCTTTGGTTTGCCATCGCACCTTTGTCTAATGAGTGTCCCTTCCACGATAGTAGTGAATCTTGGTGATTCTTTCCTCATGCATGTGTGCCTTAGTTTGCACACCCTTTTATTTGCAAGTTGTTTCTCCTACATGCACTTCATGGTTTCACAATTTCAATGTACCTGTCTTCGCTCTCCCTTTTTAGCATATGGGTAGGTTCCTACTATTGGTGCTAATGCTTCCTTGGTTTCATGTTAGAGTGATCTATGTATCTATTTCTTGTTCCTATTTACTTTCGGATGCACCATACATTAGCAGTTGGTTACCCATGCATTTCAGTGAGATAAATCATTTACCATATGGACACTCTTGCATTCCTATTTCTAGAGGTTCTTCATTTCAGCACTGTAGCAATCATCTTTTGATAGCATTCTACAGCTTCTTCATACTTCAACAATGTTCTACATGTTCCTCTCTTTTTTTGGACATTGTTTTGGTTGGAAGCTTCTCAGTCCTTCACCTTGATTTGGAGGCTTTTTCAGTCCTTCATTCGATTTTCTCTCTTTCGTAGAGGAGTTTTTCCCAAGTGGTTTTCTCCTTTTCTCCAATTGTGAGAGATATTTTGTTTGTACATGGGTACCTCACCATGCCTTGTTTTTCAAGACCCATCATGCATTCTTTTTAGGTTTTTTAGCTACTCCCTAAGTTCATCTTAAGGGGGTGTTAGAGTAATCATGCATTAGCTAATAATTAATTGCTCTTTAATTGATTATTAGTCTAATTTTTTCTCATGCACTTAAGGTAAACTTAGGAGTGATTTACTATGTTAACTTGAGAGCTATTATTAGATCAGCTTGTCTTATTGCATGAGATATTGACACTTGGCATGATCTAATCCCTTTACCATTTAGGGTTGCTCCAATATAGTACTCAACCCTCATTCTATTATCATGCCTTTGATAGAACTCTAAACCTTTGAGGACTTTTTATTTTCCTTGAAGGTTCTTTGAGGTTTATTTTGTAGTCTTTTCTTATTGAGGAATATAGAAATTCTTTGTTTGCAAATCTCTTGTGTGGAAGGTTTCTTTGTTTATTGTTTGATCCTATGGCTCGTGTTTTCCACAATTCTAATATTGGTGATATTTTCTTGTTGTTTTTGAGTGCATGCATGGTTCTCTCTTCCAGTTTTATTTTAGAATTGTTAGTTTTAGTTCAATTGGCAAAATATTAAAGGTATCAAGTAAATTTCCTGCTTATATCATTTGTAGTTTGCTAATTGTAAATTGTAGTGCATGCTTAGTTTGAGTTATTTTTAAAACATTAAGTTAAATTATGGATGTTTATGCATGTTATGCCAAGATTTATGGTATGTTTATGAATGTTTACAATCTACAAATTTGAAGATTGCACTATTTTTGTAGCATTGTAGGCTTGTCCCTAATTAAGCAGAAATCAGTTTATAGGGAGTTTATTTATTTGCAGCACCTGCCATTGTTACAGTTGTCTTTAGGTTTTTAGAATAAGGATCCCTCTAAACCCTTAATATTTTACTATTTATTTGAATATGGGCTAGTTTAGAATCAAAACAACATCATAAAACTGCCACATTTAATGAGTTATAGTCATTTTTAGATTGTAGATCTGAAAATATAGCTAGGGTTTTAACCAATCTTTAGATTTTACAAACCCTTGGTCTTATATTTTCTAGCCTTTTTTGAACCATAAATTCTCCTTGTGATACCAACAAATCACATCAAACTATTGAGTTGCCTTTGTAAGTCATGACCTAACATCCGAAGCCTTGGGGTCATTTTTTGAATATTTTATGCAAAAAAAATCTTTTCAAGAGAGATAAACACTCGTGTTTTATCTGTGTTATGCAGTGCAAAAACACTCATCAACAAGTAGCAAGTTTTGCCACCACCTCACCAATATTTGATTGATGTTAGTTAAGTTCCACCTCTATTTAGTTAAGGTTGCCTCTATCTTAGTTCAATTGATTTAACTCACCTCTTGATCTTAAGAGTAATTAAGAGTTAACTTATACCTCTTAGACATGTTATCCCCTCAATTTATGCACCCAAGAGGCCTATATATTTATATGCTATTCTTTGTAACTTGTCTCATAATATTAAATATAAAATAATAATACTTTATTCATTTATATTTTTGATTAGCTATTAGGCATTTGATCTTGGCTAGATTTTTTATTCGTAAAAATTCTAACAAACACCCCTTAAGATCACATTATCTTATATTTTTGGGAAAATTTTCTTAAAATTTATATGCTTGGAAATTTATATGCTTGGTAATTGTAAGAATCAAATTCCTTCCAAATCTCTATAAGTACTACCTAATTTTGAATAACCTTCCCAACTATGATCTCCTTGATTTGTAACACAACCATTAAATTGAATTTGTCCCTATATATACCATCTAATCACCATGACAACCTTAATTATTGTCATAATCAAACTTATCACCATCAAGGAATTAAGAATTTTCCCTCTTAATTGGATCACACATGCATCATTCATTCTCTAAATACCTATTTATTCTACACTACTAAGCCTCTTTTCCCAATACACACTCAATTGCCTTCTTTTGAAAAGTTAACTAGCTAGTTTGAATTAAAAGATTAGCAAATGACTTAGATTAGTCTTAAATTTTTGGACCAACGGTCATGGGTCATTGGTGGAGTGCTAAATTCTTTTCTTTGTAATCAATCAATTCATCACTATCAATTAAAATGTATCACATTCCCTTATTATTCATTTAACAAATAATACTTTAGTTCATGAAACATTAGAATATTAATGGCTTGATTTTATTTGTCTTAGAGATCAACAATCTAGGTTCATTTTTACACCAATAGAGAGATGACCAACTCTTGAAGATATAATTTAAGTAATCATAATTATGGACTATAATATATCTCTTAAATTCATTATATGTTAGGCAAGTTCAATGGTTCAAATCTACTTCAAGAGATTTTTAGATGGACATACCTACTCCATTAATTATATTTGATCCATAGAATATGATTGATTATACATGCTTAACATGTTAGGAAAACCATAAAAATTGATCAAGTCATTTCCTATATAACCCCACGAGAGAAAAGTATGCATACAATCTCACAGAATAACCATCTGAAAAGATCAAATATATAGTACAAAATAACACAAGATATACCTTGGGAAAACCCTCAAGAGAGAAAAATCCAACCTTCAAAAGCATCCACACTCATTATTCAGCAATAAAAACATTATAATACACTTACAGAGTCTTTGTGAATACTTTTGAAACATTAAGCTCCTCTAATGCATCCTCCATGTGTCCAAGCATGTACCCACATCCCATGCCATGCTTCAAATATGTATTCCTCAGAAAAATCTCAATATGATGAAAGTCAAGCCACAACTACCAACAACCAACCTCAACCACTAAGCATGTGCTTGCTTTTGTAAATTCAATCTCACACAAATATAACCAAGTGGAAAAGTAAAACCATGTGCCTAAAAATCCATGAGTTCACAAAACCATCATCCCCACATTTACTTTTGGGTACTAAGTTTCCCAACTATTAAATATTTTCCCATGTGCAACCCAACCATAAAATATCTAATCCAATGTTACATATAGATTTACAAGTAGACCCAAATCAATATTTAATATGGATAAACACATATCCTAATGATGCACCACAAATAAATATTTATTTTATATAATTAAATTAATTCATTATACAACATTTAAAAAACCTATTCCTAGCATTCTCCCTCTTGTATACATTGCATAGGGGTTAATCAATTGACTACATCATCATAGTCATACATGAAACTGCATGAATCTCCAGTATGTTCTTATGCTCCATCAAGATACTTGCAAAAACATCCAATATGTCCACCATATCAAGCAACAAAATCCTATCATCCTCCAACATGCCACCTATGAAATAAAAAGAACAAGACAAGGTGACGATGCACCAATCCAAATAATATTGGCATCAAATCCAAGTGATAACAAAGGCTCCAAGTTGTTGACAAATGAAGAAAAAACCCACATGACTGGAAATGAAAACCATTGAAGATGCTAATCCATCAAACTATCCATAACTACAAGGTATCCAAACATCAGTAGAACTCATGCCAATAATATATTCAACCCATAATCTGCAATCACAAGCTCCATGTGTTAAACTTATCATTGAAGAACATACACATCCAAGAGCTCCTATTGCATGGGTAATTCCAAATCTAAAAATTATCAAGGCATACCAAGTTTACCAATAGAATCACATAGAAGATGTAATTGATATCATATAGTACCAAGGAACATCCACAAATATATGCAAAACTTGCAAACAAAACTACTACAATACAACTCTCACTACTAGTATCAAGAAACCTCCATCTTGTCACTAAAGAACAATGTACAACACATGACCACAAACATAGTAATCACCATAGCTCCACACAAACCTCAAATCCAATGTCATGTGAATACAAATATCTAGTAAGAACAAGACCAAAGAGAGAACCTACAAATCAAATCATGTAGCATGTCCTTCTACACACACCTCTAAATGCCAACTTGTGTCAAATAAGACCCCCTTCACAACCCCAAATGAAAATTATCAATAATACCCAACCATTCAATATCTAAGATCAAATAAAACATATGTATCTCACATACACCAACATGGATGTGAGCCCCTCTTATAAAATCAAACTATGAAATCAAACCAATAAAATATTTTAAAATTCATCATCAATGAGTAACATCATAAATAAAATTATGTGCACAAGGAGATAAACATGTCAAGCCACTCCTCAAATGAACTCTCTATAACTAACAAACATAGCTCAAGATTCATATCCATGGGAAGACAAAGTATAAAACTTAATACATCTAAAAAATAAGATGGGAAATAACTCTCAAGAAATTTTCTATCAAGTATACCAAGTGGAGAATGAGAATTCTACTCTAGGATACCCAATTCATCATGACTCTCCAAGAATAATCTCCTTTATAGGTCCATCATGAAATCATATCCATATCCAATTGAAGTCTCCTTGGACTTCCTATTGAAACCTCCAAAGAGTAACCATCTCAACAAATGTCCTTAATACCAAGATAATGCAAACTTCGCTCAAGTCTCCAAGTATCCATAAGTACCTAAAACTAATCAATCCATGCTAATCTCCCAAGCAAATGATCAATGTACTAAATACCAAGAGAACTACCCAAATCAACATCAAACTCCAACCATGAATCATAAACACATCATGACATCATGATCTAACACCTCAAAATAAGATCATACAGTCCAATGAGCATACCATGCTCCCAAGAACACATGTATCATGTCAAAACTCCAACCAATAATCAAGAGTAAACCAAGACAAATACCAAAACTATTTTATCAAGAAAGTATCACCTACCAAAGTCAAAAATTCATAAAACCTAACACCTCAATCAAAGACTCCAATAGTCCTCTAAGATGTCAACATATCTAGATCACATGAAGATAACCATCTACTATCAATGGAACCTAAAATATCAATAAACTCTCACTGTACCAAACATGATCCAAGAGATCCTTCATGGCACCAACAACCACTGCATAAGATCATCTTTCATCAAATAATGAATTAACATCACTACCAAAGCTCCCACTCAACTATGATACCAAGCTCTCCATGACATCATAATAATTGTCTCCTAAATGAAGATCACCCACGGTCCACACATGCTCAATTCTAGTAACAAAAATTGTAAATTTTAAATTAGAACCATGGTCTCTAAAACAATAAGATACACTCACAACCAAAACATCAAGTATCAATCCCACATCACCAAAACATCACTATCAAAATCTCCCACTAAACCATGCAACCAATCTATCCATGACATCATGATAAATCAACATGCTACAAGTCCTAACAATTGATTATCTAGGCACTCTAACCATCATCCTTCCTCTCATCTCAATGCAACATATCAATGCATAAATGACCATATACAAGGTCAACTAATCAAATTTGCATCAACACTAACAAGGTGCATACAGATAGTCCACACTCGAGTCATCCCACTACAACCAATGGGTGACCAACCCACACAACTGCATAACTCATAGATCCTCAATCAATGCAACACGAAAACTCATCATCACAATAGCAATTTGCATATATCTCAAGAATTAAACACAATATCACCTGGATATCTAATTTTCCAAAAAAATTGACAACCAAGTACCATATTCAAGGAATTAAACAAGCATCTAGGAGATAAGAACAACCTCTTAAAATTTGACCACACCACCACCAATCAACCACATACATGATCATGTTGTGACAATTCTCAAATGAACATGAACACCCATGACACCATAATCATCACCAACATTATACCTTTAACCAAATCTCACCATACCAAGACTCCAAGTCTCTCACACATGTCAATCCATTTCCTCAAACTAGAAGATAAGATGTATGCCTACCACCATCAAAGCCCAAAATTTGAAAGCACTTGTAAATTTTTCTGCATATTTTAATCGAAGATAGGGACCCCCTCTTTTTGCTCTTGATGGCTCATTCCTACTCCTGTTGGGTCATTTTTGCTCCCACCTCACTTTGTGTTCCCCTTTCCTAGAGCCTAAGTGGGTTACATGCCTTAGAATGATCAAATTCTCCTTGACCAGATTCACCCATTTGATGTTCACTAAGTCTTTTTCTTTCACAAAAATGCCCCTACGATTTTTCCTTCACCTGTTGCCATGGCGTCCTCCAAGCCTCATGGACCCACAACTGTGGGTCGCCTCATGCAGGTTGCCGCTCATGTTTCACCGCTGAGTAGCGACTGATGCCCAACTTCCGCCCACATGGCAGGATCCGCACTTAGTTTCTTCGTCCAAGCCTTGACCAAGCATCCAAATGAGCGTGGATTTCTACATCTCACCTAACTTGGGTTCGCCATACTAAGAAATCAATGCATTCTATTTGTAGACATCCAAATTTGACCACTTTCATATGGTCAAACTTGTCTCCTTATTCTTCTCTTTACTCGTCTATTTCATCCTCTTCGTCAATATTAATTAAATCACTCATTTAATTAATATTCCATTGTCTATCAACGAGGCAGAATTCCAAGCAACTCTATTGGGAATTCAGTTGGGCATATACTTAAAGACTAAAAATATTCAGTTAGAAGGAGACTCCCTAATCACTATAAACTCGATAAGACAGAAAAACTCTCCCAATTGGAAACTGAATCACTAGCTCCAGGCAATTATGCAACTTTTGAGTGGGTTCGAAGATTATAAAGTATCTCATATTTTCAGAGAAGGGAATCAAAGAGCAGACCATTTGGTGAAAGAAGCAGTAAGCAATAACTAAGGAAATTTAGGCTAAGATTTTATAAAAACCCAAGAATTTTTGAATTTTAACGACTAGTATTACTCCTAGATCCGCTTATATATGTTTGCAGCGTCGTTAGTTTTCTAGTTAAGCCGGCTTCACACAAGATCCTTGGGTTGTGCTCATGTGGATCCCATGTGGCAAGGCAAGTGTAAATCATCACTCACTTGGGGCCCACCATGGTTCCACCTAGACCTAGGTAAGTGCCTTTTTTAAATTGATAAAATTGAAATAAAAAGAATGTAGCCTTATACGTGTGAAGTACGTGGAAGGACATCAAATAAGGCCTTTCCGTTAGAGATGAGCTGGGATAATTTTGTCATCCGCCAAAAGAACTCATTTGTAATAGTCAGGTAGCCAAAGGACATACTTCCTAATAATGGGGCGTCAGGCCTTGGTTTCAGTGTTGAAAGCAACTTTATTATCTTAAAGAAGCCTCTCGAAGTATCGTTTATAGTTTGTAAAGACATAGCGATAGGTGGGATACAGATGCCTTTCATTTTCAATAGATGTAAGTAGTTAGCACTTAGCTTATAATGGAGACTCTGCTGGCTCTTAGTTCAGACAAACAACAACAAGCTTTTAGAGGCGAAAGCTCGGATAAACGTCTTCAGGGGATGCTTTCGTCACCACACCCAATAATCCTATGGGCAGTAAAGTGGGTCCTGGGTCCTGAGTTCCTACAAGCCTATCATAGGGCAAGGTCCAATTCTGAAATTCCTGCTATGTTTCTAGCATTTCTTTTGCAGATGGAGGTTTCGAAGGAGAACGCCAAAAAGCTTACTTAGATGGTCTTCAAGCATGCCTGGATAGCAGAAATTGATGCAACATTG
>VDFB02269074.1:0-28666 GCA_007258455.2 Sequoia sempervirens | reverse complement strand
TCTGAAACAGGATCATCTAGGAATGGTTGAGTATTAGGATCTCCATATATCTCCCAAATTTTAGTCCAAAGAGTATGAGGGAAATCACAATGATCAACACTTTTCAAAGTGGAAACATCAATATGCATTGCAATGACTCCTAAGACATGGTCCCTTTTGCAATGCAATGCAAATTTCTTACTATCAGTACCAAGAGGGGGAACAAGATTATACAAATGTGGCAACAAATGAAGCCATCAGAGATGTTTGATGATACCATTTCTCCATTGTTTATAGTTTCCCCTTTTCAACATTATCAAAGAGGGATGAAATGAAAACCCCATAATGAACTATGATATAACTCCAAGATTACAAATATAGTAACCTTCAATATGAATTAGAAACTCCCAAATATGATATAAACTGCAAATGAAGTCTTCTAAATCTGATAGAACATCTCTAGGAGTCAGGATGTCCAAGTAATTAGTCAAAATGCAATATGAAAAATACTAGATAAATAATACCTAGGGTTGAATATGAAAAAAGTGCATAGGCATGATGAAAGAGCTCTTTAATACCTTCCAAATGCAACTTGAATCACCAAAATCGAAGAAACTGGTAGAAATTTATGAGCTTTGAGGTCCAAATAGGATATCTGACTTCAAACAGAAAAAAAAATATTACAAGAATAAAATCCAATAATAATTTCTACACCACTAGATAGTGCTCAGAATCAGCTTTCCAACGATATCTTGTTTGTGAAAATCTGATACCTGATTCAAAAGTTATGGTGATTCTAAGAAAAATGCCTAATTAAGACATGATGGGGCTTCCATGATGGTCATTTGAAACTTATGCTAGTGTAATTAAATATTAATTACACCAAAAATTTCCACTCCAGTTGTGGAGAAGGATGCAACCACAATTCTACCATCAAATTATATGATTACTTTGGTGGACATCGGGCCAACAAATAGGGCCCAAGAAATTGATGAATTACAGGGGTTGGTGACCAATATCTTGAAAAGGCTAGACAAGGATCAAGCCACCAAGAAGGAGCTTAAGGAATAGGTCACATAATCAACTGCATTCATTCAAAAAATAGTGACCCCAATACAAGGCATCCCCACAAAGGTCACTGCTCCTGCACTTTTGTTAAAGGAAGATGTCAACAAAATGAAGCCGATGAGGACATCGATAGAGGTGACCGTTAATTAGTTTAAGGATATTTCTACTAAGGGTGAAGAGGTAGTAGATTAAGCGGTGGAAATTCATAATAATTATCTGACTTTGAAAGAGGGGATAAATAAGGAAATTGAGGACTGCACTACCTTTTTGAAATATCATGGGCTAACCTATCCTAAATTGCAAATTATCAAGACATTGTCTACAAAAATTCTCAAGAAAGAAAATATTTTGGCGAAGGATAAGGTCAAGGAACCTATTTTTTGGTTGCATGTATTAGATTTTTGTAAGGAGATAGTCAGATAATTTTTTCTGGAGCTCAAGGTCACAGCTGATAGGATTAGTGAGGTGTTATCAGATTGTAGCCAATTCCTCACATACATGACTAGCATGGCAATTACATCAGCAAACTTAGATGATTAGTATTTAAACAAGGTTGGCACAAGGAGATCAAGAGGGAGCCAAAAGGTGATCTGAATAAGGAGATTTTGAACACTGCTACTAGATCATTTGCCAGATCAGAGGAAATAATTAAGCAGAGAAGGGCCTACATCAACCTGCACAAGCATTTAATGGAAGATTATGAGGAATTGGGTTATAAAATCCATGATGTTTCGTCTCCTCCACATGAGCAATTAACTACAATGTTGACTAATTTTGTTAAATGTGTTGTAAAGGAGAAAGATGCTAGAAATTATATAATAGATGATAAATTTCTATAATTTATAGCTGGTTGTAAAGTTGGTTACTTCAAAGTGCGTGCACCCAACATTTATGGGATTTTGTAGGATATTTTAATATAAAATGTACTGATATTTTACATTCTCCTAGGTTCACATGTAACTCTATTTTCAAATTGGGGATAATTGTAAGTGTATTTAATGCACCCCAAATATTAAATGTAAATTAAATCTTGGCCCTTGGTGTTGAGTTGATCTCCACCATTGATTTTGTAAAAAAATTATATAAAAGACAACCTCCTCTCATTTGTAAGGGGTTGAAAAGAATTGTTGTAACACTCTAAAGTAATACGAGCAAAGGAATTGAAGTGTTGGTTTTAGGAGTAATCATGAATTATCTAATAATTAATTACTCTTTAATTGATTATTAGTCTAATTTATTCTCATGCACTTAAGCTAAACTTAGGAGTGATTTACTATGTTAACTAGAGAGCTATTATTAGATCATTCTATCTCATTGCATGAGATGTTGACACTTGTTATGACCTAATCCCTTACCATTTATGGTTGCTCCTATATAGTACTCAACCCTCATTGTATTATCATGCCTTTGATAGAACTCTAAACCTTTGAGGACTTTTTTTTTCCTTGAATGTTCTTTGAGGTTCATTTTGTAGTTTTTTCTTGTTGAGGAATATAGCGATTCTTTGTTTGCAGATCTCTTGCATGGAAGTGTTGTTATATGGAGCCAAATCAGACTCGGAGGTTAATTTTTCCCCATTTTTATAGGCGCAGTTTCCCCCCAAATTATTTAACGGGGATTTGGGTGCAACGCCCCCAAAATGGGGTCAAGGGGCAGTCCCCTTGCAGGATCCCTATTGCGATACAGGGTGGGGTCGAGGGGCAGCGCCCCCAAAACCTCAAATGAATTTTTTTATTTTATAAAGGCGTCGGGAGTTATTTTTCTATTGGCCAACATAAAAAAAACCCTATTTTTGTAACTGACATAAGTCTTGATAAAATGGCTAAGGGTTAGGGTTTTTGTTGATATTGTATTGTATTATTTATAGCGGTATTGAGTTGCAAGGATTGTTGGTTGTAATCAGTTCAATTTCCTGGATAATAATATTGGACTCTTTGTTGGTGGATGTAGCCCGAGTTTGGGAGAACCAAGTTAAAAATTGTCTCTCGCTATTATTATTTATTTGTATTTTTCATTCCTTTGTTTAATCTTTATCTGCATTTAATTAATATCTTTTGCATGAAATTCCTAACATGAAGGTGTCTTTGTTTGTTGTTTGATCTCATGGCTTGTGTTTTGACAATTCTAACATGGTATCATAGCATGGATTCAATGAACCCCTTCTCGATTCATGAGGGTTTTTCAACAAGGGTTACAGGCGTCAAATCTAGATTCTCCATTGCTTTTTTTACAAATGTTAGAGGTGGAAAAAGTTTGGGTGCATCTAGAACCAAAAAAAAGTCTTCCATTGGATTCAGAGCTATTGAAAAAGTTATCTTTGCCTTTCGTTTGGCCTAATTTGGATTCCTAAGGTTAGATCTACAAGGCTTTGAAGTAGTTGCTTTTTCTCCAGATCCAAAGAGCAGCTGCGATTTTGGGGAATTTTGAGCCAAAAAGAACCTCACCGTTGGATTTAGAAGGCCAATTTGATGAATTTTAACTAAAATTTTTCCCTAGTTCTATGTCAGGTGTTTTTGAGGCAATTTTTTTTAATATAGCGGTTGTACGACCCCTGTATGATAAGGTACAATAATTATTTTTTATTTATTTTTAAAAAAATTCATAAAAAACACTTTTTATAAAAAAATATTTTTTTAGTTTTAAGCAAAAATTAAAACCTGTTGCCCGGTGCTACATCACGATTGCCCTAGCAATGATCTAATCATCACTACCAACAGTTCCCACTCCACTGACAGGCCTTTCAAATCCCCGTAGTTTACTATAAATTAGCAAAAAAAAAAAATGGCAACACACCAAAAAAAAATTCGACACCAAAAAAGACCTTTTCTGACAACAACCATTTTGCTGGCACTACCAAAACCCTCTCCAAAACATTTTTTCCAACTCCTGATGACAATGATTTTCCCGGTCGGCAGGTCTTTTTCCAAGGAATCTCATAATAGTTCGACGAATATTTTTTTTTTCTGGGGGGTGGATTTTTTTTGGCAATAGGGAATATGCTCATAATATACCACTGACATCATGCTCTCATCAGTGGTATGAATGTTAGTAGTGGCCACTTTGAACCCTCCTTGTGCCCTAAAGGAGGTGTTTTTTTTTTCTTTTAGCCATAACTTGGGCATACGATATCGATTTTTTAAAAATGAGATATCATCAGAAAGCTAGTTTCGTCAAATTTCTAGTGGTATGGATATCATCACCATTTTTTCTAGTGGTGCATTCTACAACCTGTTGAAGTCAGAGGTCCTATTTTCAATCCCGAGCTCATAAATTTTGACCTGTTTCTTTATTTTTTCGCAATTCCAATGGCATTCAGATGGTCTTTCAAAGCTCTTTATAGTCATCCATACACTTTTTCTAGATTTCTCTCTAGGTACATTTTATTCATTTTTGGTGTTTTCACACTCTGGTGAATTACTTGGATGTCTTAGCTTTTGGAAACTTTTCATTTGCATGGGATGACTCATTTTTTGTTGTTCTTTATGTATTTCTAGTTTTTTGTCCTCTTGGGCATTATAGACATCCTTTTCATGCACATTCTCTTTTATGGATGCACTAAGATAAAGTGTCATTCCAATGTATACTTTTTTAGGGATTTTGCACATCCTTTTGTTCCTTTTGTATGAGTGCACTATGATATAAAGTGCCATGGGGGGTTGATGTTTTCCTTTGGTTTGCCATCGCACCTTTGTCTAATGAGTGTCCCTTCCACGATAGTAGTGAATCTTGGTGATTCTTTCCTCATGCATGTGTGCCTTAGTTTGCACACCCTTTTATTTGCAAGTTGTTTCTCCTACATGCACTTCATGGTTTCACAATTTCAATGTACCTGTCTTCGCTCTCCCTTTTTAGCATATGGGTAGGTTCCTACTATTGGTGCTAATGCTTCCTTGGTTTCATGTTAGAGTGATCTATGTATCTATTTCTTGTTCCTATTTACTTTCGGATGCACCATACATTAGCAGTTGGTTACCCATGCATTTCAGTGAGATAAATCATTTACCATATGGACACTCTTGCATTCCTATTTCTAGAGGTTCTTCATTTCAGCACTGTAGCAATCATCTTTTGATAGCATTCTACAGCTTCTTCATACTTCAACAATGTTCTACATGTTCCTCTCTTTTTTTGGACATTGTTTTGGTTGGAAGCTTCTCAGTCCTTCACCTTGATTTGGAGGCTTTTTCAGTCCTTCATTCGATTTTCTCTCTTTCGTAGAGGAGTTTTTCCCAAGTGGTTTTCTCCTTTTCTCCAATTGTGAGAGATATTTTGTTTGTACATGGGTACCTCACCATGCCTTGTTTTTCAAGACCCATCATGCATTCTTTTTAGGTTTTTTAGCTACTCCCTAAGTTCATCTTAAGGGGGTGTTAGAGTAATCATGCATTAGCTAATAATTAATTGCTCTTTAATTGATTATTAGTCTAATTTTTTCTCATGCACTTAAGGTAAACTTAGGAGTGATTTACTATGTTAACTTGAGAGCTATTATTAGATCAGCTTGTCTTATTGCATGAGATATTGACACTTGGCATGATCTAATCCCTTTACCATTTAGGGTTGCTCCAATATAGTACTCAACCCTCATTCTATTATCATGCCTTTGATAGAACTCTAAACCTTTGAGGACTTTTTATTTTCCTTGAAGGTTCTTTGAGGTTTATTTTGTAGTCTTTTCTTATTGAGGAATATAGAAATTCTTTGTTTGCAAATCTCTTGTGTGGAAGGTTTCTTTGTTTATTGTTTGATCCTATGGCTCGTGTTTTCCACAATTCTAATATTGGTGATATTTTCTTGTTGTTTTTGAGTGCATGCATGGTTCTCTCTTCCAGTTTTATTTTAGAATTGTTAGTTTTAGTTCAATTGGCAAAATATTAAAGGTATCAAGTAAATTTCCTGCTTATATCATTTGTAGTTTGCTAATTGTAAATTGTAGTGCATGCTTAGTTTGAGTTATTTTTAAAACATTAAGTTAAATTATGGATGTTTATGCATGTTATGCCAAGATTTATGGTATGTTTATGAATGTTTACAATCTACAAATTTGAAGATTGCACTATTTTTGTAGCATTGTAGGCTTGTCCCTAATTAAGCAGAAATCAGTTTATAGGGAGTTTATTTATTTGCAGCACCTGCCATTGTTACAGTTGTCTTTAGGTTTTTAGAATAAGGATCCCTCTAAACCCTTAATATTTTACTATTTATTTGAATATGGGCTAGTTTAGAATCAAAACAACATCATAAAACTGCCACATTTAATGAGTTATAGTCATTTTTAGATTGTAGATCTGAAAATATAGCTAGGGTTTTAACCAATCTTTAGATTTTACAAACCCTTGGTCTTATATTTTCTAGCCTTTTTTGAACCATAAATTCTCCTTGTGATACCAACAAATCACATCAAACTATTGAGTTGCCTTTGTAAGTCATGACCTAACATCCGAAGCCTTGGGGTCATTTTTTGAATATTTTATGCAAAAAAAATCTTTTCAAGAGAGATAAACACTCGTGTTTTATCTGTGTTATGCAGTGCAAAAACACTCATCAACAAGTAGCAAGTTTTGCCACCACCTCACCAATATTTGATTGATGTTAGTTAAGTTCCACCTCTATTTAGTTAAGGTTGCCTCTATCTTAGTTCAATTGATTTAACTCACCTCTTGATCTTAAGAGTAATTAAGAGTTAACTTATACCTCTTAGACATGTTATCCCCTCAATTTATGCACCCAAGAGGCCTATATATTTATATGCTATTCTTTGTAACTTGTCTCATAATATTAAATATAAAATAATAATACTTTATTCATTTATATTTTTGATTAGCTATTAGGCATTTGATCTTGGCTAGATTTTTTATTCGTAAAAATTCTAACAAACACCCCTTAAGATCACATTATCTTATATTTTTGGGAAAATTTTCTTAAAATTTATATGCTTGGAAATTTATATGCTTGGTAATTGTAAGAATCAAATTCCTTCCAAATCTCTATAAGTACTACCTAATTTTGAATAACCTTCCCAACTATGATCTCCTTGATTTGTAACACAACCATTAAATTGAATTTGTCCCTATATATACCATCTAATCACCATGACAACCTTAATTATTGTCATAATCAAACTTATCACCATCAAGGAATTAAGAATTTTCCCTCTTAATTGGATCACACATGCATCATTCATTCTCTAAATACCTATTTATTCTACACTACTAAGCCTCTTTTCCCAATACACACTCAATTGCCTTCTTTTGAAAAGTTAACTAGCTAGTTTGAATTAAAAGATTAGCAAATGACTTAGATTAGTCTTAAATTTTTGGACCAACGGTCATGGGTCATTGGTGGAGTGCTAAATTCTTTTCTTTGTAATCAATCAATTCATCACTATCAATTAAAATGTATCACATTCCCTTATTATTCATTTAACAAATAATACTTTAGTTCATGAAACATTAGAATATTAATGGCTTGATTTTATTTGTCTTAGAGATCAACAATCTAGGTTCATTTTTACACCAATAGAGAGATGACCAACTCTTGAAGATATAATTTAAGTAATCATAATTATGGACTATAATATATCTCTTAAATTCATTATATGTTAGGCAAGTTCAATGGTTCAAATCTACTTCAAGAGATTTTTAGATGGACATACCTACTCCATTAATTATATTTGATCCATAGAATATGATTGATTATACATGCTTAACATGTTAGGAAAACCATAAAAATTGATCAAGTCATTTCCTATATAACCCCACGAGAGAAAAGTATGCATACAATCTCACAGAATAACCATCTGAAAAGATCAAATATATAGTACAAAATAACACAAGATATACCTTGGGAAAACCCTCAAGAGAGAAAAATCCAACCTTCAAAAGCATCCACACTCATTATTCAGCAATAAAAACATTATAATACACTTACAGAGTCTTTGTGAATACTTTTGAAACATTAAGCTCCTCTAATGCATCCTCCATGTGTCCAAGCATGTACCCACATCCCATGCCATGCTTCAAATATGTATTCCTCAGAAAAATCTCAATATGATGAAAGTCAAGCCACAACTACCAACAACCAACCTCAACCACTAAGCATGTGCTTGCTTTTGTAAATTCAATCTCACACAAATATAACCAAGTGGAAAAGTAAAACCATGTGCCTAAAAATCCATGAGTTCACAAAACCATCATCCCCACATTTACTTTTGGGTACTAAGTTTCCCAACTATTAAATATTTTCCCATGTGCAACCCAACCATAAAATATCTAATCCAATGTTACATATAGATTTACAAGTAGACCCAAATCAATATTTAATATGGATAAACACATATCCTAATGATGCACCACAAATAAATATTTATTTTATATAATTAAATTAATTCATTATACAACATTTAAAAAACCTATTCCTAGCATTCTCCCTCTTGTATACATTGCATAGGGGTTAATCAATTGACTACATCATCATAGTCATACATGAAACTGCATGAATCTCCAGTATGTTCTTATGCTCCATCAAGATACTTGCAAAAACATCCAATATGTCCACCATATCAAGCAACAAAATCCTATCATCCTCCAACATGCCACCTATGAAATAAAAAGAACAAGACAAGGTGACGATGCACCAATCCAAATAATATTGGCATCAAATCCAAGTGATAACAAAGGCTCCAAGTTGTTGACAAATGAAGAAAAAACCCACATGACTGGAAATGAAAACCATTGAAGATGCTAATCCATCAAACTATCCATAACTACAAGGTATCCAAACATCAGTAG
The DNA here is from genome assembly GCA_007258455.2 of Sequoia sempervirens. Taxonomy (NCBI): domain Eukaryota; kingdom Viridiplantae; phylum Streptophyta; class Pinopsida; order Cupressales; family Cupressaceae; genus Sequoia; species Sequoia sempervirens. Next base: position 19,829 of record VDFB02269074.1, on the reverse strand, counting down.
AACTCATGCCAATAATATATTCAACCCATAATCTGCAATCACAAGCTCCATGTGTTAAACTTATCATTGAAGAACATACACATCCAAGAGCTCCTATTGCATGGGTAATTCCAAATCTAAAAATTATCAAGGCATACCAAGTTTACCAATAGAATCACATAGAAGATGTAATTGATATCATATAGTACCAAGGAACATCCACAAATATATGCAAAACTTGCAAACAAAACTACTACAATACAACTCTCACTACTAGTATCAAGAAACCTCCATCTTGTCACTAAAGAACAATGTACAACACATGACCACAAACATAGTAATCACCATAGCTCCACACAAACCTCAAATCCAATGTCATGTGAATACAAATATCTAGTAAGAACAAGACCAAAGAGAGAACCTACAAATCAAATCATGTAGCATGTCCTTCTACACACACCTCTAAATGCCAACTTGTGTCAAATAAGACCCCCTTCACAACCCCAAATGAAAATTATCAATAATACCCAACCATTCAATATCTAAGATCAAATAAAACATATGTATCTCACATACACCAACATGGATGTGAGCCCCTCTTATAAAATCAAACTATGAAATCAAACCAATAAAATATTTTAAAATTCATCATCAATGAGTAACATCATAAATAAAATTATGTGCACAAGGAGATAAACATGTCAAGCCACTCCTCAAATGAACTCTCTATAACTAACAAACATAGCTCAAGATTCATATCCATGGGAAGACAAAGTATAAAACTTAATACATCTAAAAAATAAGATGGGAAATAACTCTCAAGAAATTTTCTATCAAGTATACCAAGTGGAGAATGAGAATTCTACTCTAGGATACCCAATTCATCATGACTCTCCAAGAATAATCTCCTTTATAGGTCCATCATGAAATCATATCCATATCCAATTGAAGTCTCCTTGGACTTCCTATTGAAACCTCCAAAGAGTAACCATCTCAACAAATGTCCTTAATACCAAGATAATGCAAACTTCGCTCAAGTCTCCAAGTATCCATAAGTACCTAAAACTAATCAATCCATGCTAATCTCCCAAGCAAATGATCAATGTACTAAATACCAAGAGAACTACCCAAATCAACATCAAACTCCAACCATGAATCATAAACACATCATGACATCATGATCTAACACCTCAAAATAAGATCATACAGTCCAATGAGCATACCATGCTCCCAAGAACACATGTATCATGTCAAAACTCCAACCAATAATCAAGAGTAAACCAAGACAAATACCAAAACTATTTTATCAAGAAAGTATCACCTACCAAAGTCAAAAATTCATAAAACCTAACACCTCAATCAAAGACTCCAATAGTCCTCTAAGATGTCAACATATCTAGATCACATGAAGATAACCATCTACTATCAATGGAACCTAAAATATCAATAAACTCTCACTGTACCAAACATGATCCAAGAGATCCTTCATGGCACCAACAACCACTGCATAAGATCATCTTTCATCAAATAATGAATTAACATCACTACCAAAGCTCCCACTCAACTATGATACCAAGCTCTCCATGACATCATAATAATTGTCTCCTAAATGAAGATCACCCACGGTCCACACATGCTCAATTCTAGTAACAAAAATTGTAAATTTTAAATTAGAACCATGGTCTCTAAAACAATAAGATACACTCACAACCAAAACATCAAGTATCAATCCCACATCACCAAAACATCACTATCAAAATCTCCCACTAAACCATGCAACCAATCTATCCATGACATCATGATAAATCAACATGCTACAAGTCCTAACAATTGATTATCTAGGCACTCTAACCATCATCCTTCCTCTCATCTCAATGCAACATATCAATGCATAAATGACCATATACAAGGTCAACTAATCAAATTTGCATCAACACTAACAAGGTGCATACAGATAGTCCACACTCGAGTCATCCCACTACAACCAATGGGTGACCAACCCACACAACTGCATAACTCATAGATCCTCAATCAATGCAACACGAAAACTCATCATCACAATAGCAATTTGCATATATCTCAAGAATTAAACACAATATCACCTGGATATCTAATTTTCCAAAAAAATTGACAACCAAGTACCATATTCAAGGAATTAAACAAGCATCTAGGAGATAAGAACAACCTCTTAAAATTTGACCACACCACCACCAATCAACCACATACATGATCATGTTGTGACAATTCTCAAATGAACATGAACACCCATGACACCATAATCATCACCAACATTATACCTTTAACCAAATCTCACCATACCAAGACTCCAAGTCTCTCACACATGTCAATCCATTTCCTCAAACTAGAAGATAAGATGTATGCCTACCACCATCAAAGCCCAAAATTTGAAAGCACTTGTAAATTTTTCTGCATATTTTAATCGAAGATAGGGACCCCCTCTTTTTGCTCTTGATGGCTCATTCCTACTCCTGTTGGGTCATTTTTGCTCCCACCTCACTTTGTGTTCCCCTTTCCTAGAGCCTAAGTGGGTTACATGCCTTAGAATGATCAAATTCTCCTTGACCAGATTCACCCATTTGATGTTCACTAAGTCTTTTTCTTTCACAAAAATGCCCCTACGATTTTTCCTTCACCTGTTGCCATGGCGTCCTCCAAGCCTCATGGACCCACAACTGTGGGTCGCCTCATGCAGGTTGCCGCTCATGTTTCACCGCTGAGTAGCGACTGATGCCCAACTTCCGCCCACATGGCAGGATCCGCACTTAGTTTCTTCGTCCAAGCCTTGACCAAGCATCCAAATGAGCGTGGATTTCTACATCTCACCTAACTTGGGTTCGCCATACTAAGAAATCAATGCATTCTATTTGTAGACATCCAAATTTGACCACTTTCATATGGTCAAACTTGTCTCCTTATTCTTCTCTTTACTCGTCTATTTCATCCTCTTCGTCAATATTAATTAAATCACTCATTTAATTAATATTCCATTGTCTATCAACGAGGCAGAATTCCAAGCAACTCTATTGGGAATTCAGTTGGGCATATACTTAAAGACTAAAAATATTCAGTTAGAAGGAGACTCCCTAATCACTATAAACTCGATAAGACAGAAAAACTCTCCCAATTGGAAACTGAATCACTAGCTCCAGGCAATTATGCAACTTTTGAGTGGGTTCGAAGATTATAAAGTATCTCATATTTTCAGAGAAGGGAATCAAAGAGCAGACCATTTGGTGAAAGAAGCAGTAAGCAATAACTAAGGAAATTTAGGCTAAGATTTTATAAAAACCCAAGAATTTTTGAATTTTAACGACTAGTATTACTCCTAGATCCGCTTATATATGTTTGCAGCGTCGTTAGTTTTCTAGTTAAGCCGGCTTCACACAAGATCCTTGGGTTGTGCTCATGTGGATCCCATGTGGCAAGGCAAGTGTAAATCATCACTCACTTGGGGCCCACCATGGTTCCACCTAGACCTAGGTAAGTGCCTTTTTTAAATTGATAAAATTGAAATAAAAAGAATGTAGCCTTATACGTGTGAAGTACGTGGAAGGACATCAAATAAGGCCTTTCCGTTAGAGATGAGCTGGGATAATTTTGTCATCCGCCAAAAGAACTCATTTGTAATAGTCAGGTAGCCAAAGGACATACTTCCTAATAATGGGGCGTCAGGCCTTGGTTTCAGTGTTGAAAGCAACTTTATTATCTTAAAGAAGCCTCTCGAAGTATCGTTTATAGTTTGTAAAGACATAGCGATAGGTGGGATACAGATGCCTTTCATTTTCAATAGATGTAAGTAGTTAGCACTTAGCTTATAATGGAGACTCTGCTGGCTCTTAGTTCAGACAAACAACAACAAGCTTTTAGAGGCGAAAGCTCGGATAAACGTCTTCAGGGGATGCTTTCGTCACCACACCCAATAATCCTATGGGCAGTAAAGTGGGTCCTGGGTCCTGAGTTCCTACAAGCCTATCATAGGGCAAGGTCCAATTCTGAAATTCCTGCTATGTTTCTAGCATTTCTTTTGCAGATGGAGGTTTCGAAGGAGAACGCCAAAAAGCTTACTTAGATGGTCTTCAAGCATGCCTGGATAGCAGAAATTGATGCAACATTGGATAATGTTGATGAAAATAAATTGATACCCATGCCTCAAAATTACTACATGATTTGCATGCACGACCGGGAGATCATGAAGTTTCCTTTGATTAGAACCATAGAGCCTAAAATTTATGAAAAGCTCTAGGACGTTCGTGAACGCAACATCTTTTTCCTGCTTCATGTTGCAAAGTTGGCCACCAATTTGCCTCGCGGCTGGGCCCTGCGCTATGTGGAGAACGAAGAGCTGGTGAATGAGGTTGTGGTTAGTGATGAGGAAGACTGGGAACTAGGCCTGGGGGAAGAATGGCACAAAAATGATGAGCGAGATCCAGAATAGAACGCCAAAAGCTCAGCTCATGTCAATTGTGGTCCAGATTGTCCAGTGATTGCAGAATTCAAAGCCTGGCAGAAACGCTTCGTCTCAGATGAGGATAGTGATGAGTAAGGCTAGTGATCTATTGTCTAAAGGTTATTTTTTGCATAAACTGTGTTGTTAAATTTGCTATCTATGTAAAGGGTTTCTATAGCTAGTCCATTCAGTATGTTTAGAAGGGTTCCTAAGGTTTTTTTGTGTCAATTCTTTCAATCTGCAGTTTGGTCTAGGATAGTATCTGCAACATTTCCAGGCTTTTGTCTCTGGCCTTGGATTTTTTGAGCTAAAAGTATTAAAATAGGATGTCAATAGGGAGAATTCTAGTATGCGAAGTATATGCTCAATGAATTACCAATTGTAATATCATTTCAGAAAGTAATACAGGGTGTTGCCCCATATAGCAGCAATTTAACTATAAAAAATAAAAATAAAATTCCATCGTCTGTATAAAGTCCCTAAAGTATTTAATTCAATAATTAAATACTTTTTCCTTTTACTTCTTTCCTCTCTAAATTAAATAAATACATCACTTTATTTAATTTAGTCATGTGACCTCTTTGAATTTAAGTCAATTTTTAATTCCTCTTTTTCTCTCTCATTGTCACATCCTCCATAACCCTCTTCTAATCCGGATTAATTTAATTAATTCTGGATTAGGATGTGCACACATTAATTAAAATATTAATGTCACATCCTCACATCTTCCAATTTCTCCTTAATCTTTCATTAATCCTCATAATCATGTGTTTGCACAACCTTAATCAAAGTCATTAGCCACATTTAGTATGCTTTTTTAGTCAACCTTTTCATTTGTCTTTCTTAGCATTGACCCTCTTTCCCATGTGAATTTAAAATTCACATTTGTTCCTCCTAGAATCCCCTTTTCCTATGCATCTTCTAGAATCTTTGACTTGTCACATCAAGTCACATGTGGACAAGTGCTTCCCTTTTTGGAACCTTGTCTTGTCCATGGGATTCTTCCAAGCATGTGAATTTTTAATTCACATTTATTTTCCCAACTACTTTCCTCTTCCCCATGGAGATTTTTGAGGAATACTAAAATTCCTCTCATGTCACTTTCCAACCATTTGGGAACAAGAACTTGCCTTTTAAGGCAATATTCTCCTCTCCCAATGTACTTTCAAAGTACTTGTCCTTCTTCCACATCATGTACCCTCCTTCCATCTCATCATGTCCTTTGGACACCTCATCCTCCACATGGCAAGATGTGAGGACTTGTAAGTCCTCAACTCACCATAGCCCTACATCTTGGTCATGGTGGCTCAATCTTAATCATCCATTTCTCTAGAGAATTCAAATTCTTCTATAAATAGCCCCTATTTTCTCTCATTTAGGGACCTTATTCATTTGATACCAAACTCTTGCCATTCTCCCATTTGAAGCCATACTTAGCCAATTTACACATTTTGCCTTCATCATAGCACTTGAATCCACTACTCATCCACTTTCAACCATCTTGCATCCCATCTTGCATCTTTCATCTCATTTTCCATCCAAGGAGCAACATCATGAATCACATCAAGGGCCCAACCAAGGACAACGTGAATAGAAGGTATATTATTTGTCTTGCTTTATCTTGCTTTTATTTGTGTTCATTATAGTCTAATCATGAGGTGGTCTTGTGTTTGTTTTCTCTTGCACTTCTAAGTTGTCTTGCATTTTTAGATAGATCACAAACACTTGCACACACCATTAATGGAAATTAGCCTATAAACATTGCTCCCTGCTCTTCATTTTACTAGAGGTGTTTGAATCGAGAGAGAAACAAAGTCCCCTCCTTCCTTTTTTCACTTTTTGTCTTGCTCCTACTGACTTAGTCCCTGCTCGCTTGCTTAGCTTTTGCCTTCATTTTTTTGACTTTGGCGACAAATTGCCTATCTATGATGCCTAAATGAATTGCCAAGGTTTCGTTGAGTTTCAAGAAGTTGTAGAAATTTCTAGGCGGGTTGTCATTCCTCCGTCAACATCCACAGGAACTTCCTTGTGGGCCCCCGTATGCTCATTTCCATTTTCAAAAGGGCAACGAATCCTCCGTCTCCCACATTTCAATTTTTTGCATTTTTCAAAATGAGTCAAATCTTAAGGAAATATGTCTTGGCACTCTTTCTTCCCCCTTTCCCTTGTGCTAAAATTGAAAAATCTCAAATTTACCAAGTTTTGTGAAGTCGCGGGAACTTCCTTGCGGGTTGTCATCCCTTCGTTTCCATCCGCGAGAACTTCCTTGCAGGTCGTCATCCCTTCATTATGTCTATGAGAACTTCCTTGTTGGTCATTTTCCCTCCATTTCTATTTGTGAGAAGTTCCTTGTAGGCCGTCGTCCGTTGTCCGTCGTCCGCTATCCACCAGTCACCATTGTCTGTCCATCATCTATCGTCCATCGTTCGTCTGCCATTGCCAGTCGTCCTTCATCCGTCCACTGTCCATTGTCCACCTGCCGTCTATTGTCCATCTGCCATCTGTTGACCATCTTCCTTTCGCCCTATGGCACCCGCACCCCTGAACCCGCATTTATGTTTGTGGTCCAAATGAGCTCCAAATATGAATATTATGATCTTTTAATGATGCATGGATGGATCTAACAATGAGTTTGCAATATTTGACTAACATTTTCCTTGATTTGTGTATGGAAGCATTTACTACACTTCGTGTATGTAGGATTTATGGAAATTACCGTGGGTCTGTCAGGGAGGCCTATGAGAAAGTTGAACAAGGAAAAGCACATTGCTCTTGTCACCATTCATTTTATGCTCACTTCTCCTCCTAGCACCCATCAATAGAGTTGGCATTAGGAGGCCTATGTCAAGGAAGTTAGTAAAAAAACTACAAAGGGTGGTCTTGAAGGTGGCGGGAGGAGCTGCTTTATCTTTTTCCCAAAATAATCTTGATTTGTTAGGAGTTGTCCATTGGAATTAGGAGCAGCATGACTAGTTTTTAGTGACTCAAATCCGCAGCAAGATTCAATGAAGAAACATTGCAAACATATCAAACAAAGGACAACCTTTAGCAGTTTCAACTACAACAGGGATGACAACCACTAAAAGACAAAACTAATACAATGCTAGGGTCACTAGAAGACAAAATAGGCTACAAGAAAAAATAGGGAAGAGGACAAAATAGCCCATTTTAAATTGAGAAATATTTGGGGTAGGTGAAACCCTAACTTGTATTGAATTTGAGCCACACATTATGAATTAATCCTAGCCATTCATTTGGGCTTTGGAAAACTATAAATAGGGTCTTGCCCCTCATTTGTAAATGGTTGGAGAGTTGGTGTAAAATTCTACAACAATAGAGAGCAACATTGCATGATTTATTGGTGTTTCTTTTGAGTTTGTTCATTATGCATGTATGGCTCTACTCCCAAGTTAGTTTTAGCTTGTAGTTTCTTGGATGACTTTAATGGTGTTGGCTATTACAGTATTTAATGCACTTCCAATTCATGTTTTTCGTGGTTTGTTGATGATGAATCACTTTGTAAAGCTATTCTGAGGTAACTTATTTGATGCAACTTAGTTCAATTGTATGTTCATGAGGTGAATGCACAATCTGAAAATCTGCAATCCTTAGAAGATTGCACTAATTTTGTGTAGTTGTAGGTCTTTTTTGGTCAAGAAAAATCTAGTTTGTGGGAGTCTATTTATTATAGTAGCCTTCATTATTACTGTTCATTCATAGCTTAGGATTTAGAACATCTTTCTTAACCCTTCTCCTTTTGCTATTTCTTTTGAACCTTGGTTAGAGTAGGAACTCAAGTATCACCACAATGCTAAATCTAATGAACATGGTGAGTTTTAGCTTGCTATTTTGAGTGACCAACCACTGTTTATTCACTTCTAGCACTTTGAAACTCCATTTGCAGACCCAACTTCCCATGCTTTGTGAACCATAAAGGTTGACCATGTGGTTACCAACATAACACATCAACCAACTGAGATATTCCAAGCATTGTCATGACTTGACACCCGAGAGACCTTGGGATAGTTTTTGTAACTTGTTTGTAGGAAATTGTCTTTCAATAGAGGTAGTGCACTTGTGCGCTTCCTGTGTTGAGAAGGTGTAAAAACACCCATCAACAAAACTGGCACTAGAAGGAGGGATTGGTTGTGCACAAGGCTACAAAGTCAAAAGTTGAAAGCAGTTTCAAGTAAAAATCTAAGATAGGGAGATCTCTTTATATGTTGGAAGTTAAAATCAGAAAATTTTGAAGGCAAGCAAGAGTTGAGCTGAGATGGAACAACATTTGCAAATCAACCTCACTCAGCTACATGCAAATTTAAATAGGAGATTAAGGAGACCATTGCAGCAATTTGTATTGGTAGACAAGTGTAGAATCTATTGCACCCATAGACATAATGAATTGGGATGTCTAACTTTCTTGAGCAGAATTAAGAGAGTCTTGCAAGGAGATATTCCCTTTTGGTAAATATACCAACCCTTGGCTCTTGCCAATCCAGAAGAGGAATTTGCTAACATGGCAGCCAAGGCCTTCAAAAATTTGATCCAAGAGCATTTAAGCAGCAAGGATGGGCTAACATTATAAGAGGTATCGATGTCTAGTTGGTGCAAATTTCATAATGCACTACATTCAAAATTTACCTATACATCTTGTGTATACATCATCACTCAAGTCAAGGGCAGTTTGAACAAGTTAGAGCAGCCAACTCTCAATGAAGGAGTGTCATCCCATGAGGCAGTAGAGTTGTCAACATTTGGAGGACAACACATTCAAGTTAAACCAAGAAATTTGACACAAGTGCTAGGACAGTAGACACTGAGGGTGGAAGTCAAGAGGAAGGAGTTGATTTCCTTAGGGCAGCAAGGACTCTTGATAAAATTTCACTTAGAGAGGAATTAGAAGGCCTTTTCTCCATAGGCAAAGGGCAGTCCTCCACACAAGGAGAGGAATGGTTGGTGGTTGGAAATGAATTAACAGAGTTTGCAACATCATGTGTTGGGACAACCAATAGAACTACCGAAGAACAAAAAGAGGAAGAGGCTAAAAATCTTGGGGCAGCAGAAAATGATGACGTGAGTATAAGTGAAATTGGATTAGAAGAGCTCTCCTTCATAAATGATAGTGACCAAGCATCTAAATATGAAGATTTGGAGGAGTGGGAACAACCATATCCTGCGGTTGTTTACTATCAAAACTCCTTCCCAGCTGAGGATGAAGACCTAATGGTGGAAAGATACAACAAACTCATGTCAAGATTAGCAAGGGATTAGTCAAGGCTAAGACACCAAGTGGAATTGGAAGTTTTATTATTGCTGAGATGGCGCAGGCTCCATGATTCAGCGTATCCTGAGTTCACGTGTGAACTATGCCAAGAGGCCATCAAGCAAGTTAAAGAACAAGTGGGGCATCCAAGCGCATTGCTTCTTGCAGTTGCTTCAAGGATTGAACTAGAGGACCAAGAGTTGGAACTAAGTGACAACTTAGCTAAAAGTAGTCCTCAAGAAGGTGTTGGGACAGCAACAGAAGAGGAACAACATAGTCCCAAACCTCTTAATGATGAAGCAGATCAAATGGGAGGGTTACCCATTGATCATCAAGAGTCTATTCCTCTTGAAAAGCATCTATACACCATGGATGACAGGCTTTATGGGGAGTCCGTGGAGGGAAATCACATAGTAAATCTTGGCCCCCTTGATGAGGTGCCCTCCATTGATGACTTTTTTCCATTGGGAGATATACTCTAGAGGTATGCCAACACCGAAGAAGAGTACATTTCAGAAGAAGGAAATGATGAGGAGATACTACCTGAACCTCCAGATGGTGAAACATCAGAGCTTTTGAATTGGGAGAGGAACTCCTTTTCCATCTACAATGATAGTGAACAAGAGGAAACAAGCAAACGTCATGGTGAGATACATGAACTACAGAGAGAAGAAGACAAAGGCAGGGGTGTTTTGATGACTGCCAACAAGTATGACATACCTCACTAAATGCAAGATGCAACTAAGAGTCTTGTCACCTTGACCATTGCTAATCCTTTTTCACATTCAAAGAGCTACAATGGGATAGATTCATCCATGCCATGTCCCTATGACATTGAACATCATCAAAATAAGGTCAACACTTGGGGAAGGAGATGGGATAACACACTGCCTCTTGAGGACAACAATCAAGTAGAGGTCTGGACTATGAAAGATCAAGAAGATGAAGTATATCTCCTCAAAGAACAACCGATAGAGGCTGTGGGTCCCACTAGTGGCTTGGAAGAGATTTTTAATGCTAGAAGGATGCTACACAATCCCGTCCCACCACTTGAGGCTACTAACACGATGACTAATGATGTAGTGCTTGCTCTTGACTGTCACATGCTACCACCTCTACATGGCGATATCTAGGTCCTATCTTTCCTTACTCCTGTGAATACTTACAATTGCATTTATCATTTTGATTATGGGAATGAGAGGAGACAGACGTGTTTATGGATCAACCATGGGTTTAATGAATTACCTCAATTTCTAATTTTTCCTAAATATGTGATTGAATTTGAATGCTACAATAATAAACTTATTTTTTCTGAGTATAAAGATAAATTTGCATGGCTTAGAACTGTAATGATTTCCCTACTGCTTGTGCATGCATTACGAAATCCAATGGGTGTGAATGTCGGTTTGCCTTTCCTGAACATCATTCTTTGTAAATATATTTGTACATAGTTCATTTTGAGTAGTGTAGGTCTCATGTATATACCTCGCTTTCCTACTTTCCTTAAGTTAGTTGGTTTGTTGTAGGTTAGTTTGTTTTAGGGTAGTTTCCTTGTTTTCTTTTGCTTTCCTGCTTTGGTTAGTTTAGGTGGTTTGCTTTTCATTTTCCTTTCGCTTTCTTTTTATTTTTCTTTCGCTTTGTTGTTGATTTGTGTGGGGTCCCCTTGTCCTCTATTGGGCATGTTTTCTAGCACAACAATCATTTTATTTCATGGGGTTTGTTCTATGTATTTTTTTGATAAACTCTAATCAAGTTTTTAGAGTGGACAGTGAGGGTCTTTTGTTAGTGTCAAGTGATCTAGATGTTTGATTCGAAGGGGATAAGTCATTGGTTGGTCTGATTCTGATGTATTATGAAATCTTATATCTCTCACACACCTTAAAAATCCTGAGGTCATCATGGGTCCTTTTGTGAAGTCTAGTTAAGCAAAAAATCTAAAATTCTACTTCAATGCCACTGTGATTCTTGACCCTAAGTGCAAGCTTCATTGCTTGCGGGTTGAAATGAAAAGGGAAAAATAATTGAAAAGAAGAAAAATCAAGAGAAAATCAAACAAAAGAAAGAAAATTAAAAACATTGAAAATTAAAAGAAAAGAATTCAACCTTTCAAGGGGATCCGAACAACTCTACCGGGGCTATGGACGTCTAGTTGGCAGTAGAGCAATGTTTGAGAGAATCATAGCGACAACCTCATTGAGGCTATGGATGTCTGACTGGCAGTGAGGCAATGTCCCAGATGCTTTTGGAGTTAGAATAAACTACGTAGCTTAACTTGACAGAGCTTGGGTTCCTATAGCAACTCAAGGATGGGAATTAATGCAATTGCACACACTTGTATTTTCAGCATACTAAAGGTTGGGTCGACTAGTGGTTTTGATCCTTTAGTTGAGCATCTGGTTTGTTTGCCCTAGTGTGAAGATTGGAACCAAAGATTCTGGGTTCGTGATTCCAAATTGTCATTGAAATGCTCTGGAGCATTTCCCCAGCGAGTCACCATTTGTTGTGCATATTTTGCACACACGCCCTACTAAAGGTAGGGACCCCCTCTTTTTCACTCTTGATGACTCATTCCTACTCCTATTAGGTCATTTTTTCTTCCACCTCACTTTTTGTGCCCCTTTCCTAGATCCTAAGTGGATCACATGCCTTAGAATGATCAAATTCCCCTTGACCAGATTCACCCACTTGATTTTCACTAATTCTTTTACTTTCGCGGAAATGTCCCTATAGGTTTCCCTTCGCACATTGCCCTAGCATCCTCTAGGCCTCATGGACCACAACTATGGGTTTCCTCATGCAAGTCACTGCTCATGTTTTGCCACTGAGTAGTGATTGATGCCCAAATTCCGCTCGCATGGTGGGATCCGCACTTAGTTTCTACATCTGAGCCTTGACCAAGCATCCAAACGACCGTGGGTTTCCACATCTCACCTAACTTGGGTCTATTGTACCAAGAAATAAATGCATGCCATTAACAAAAATTGGCCTATAAATGTTGCTTCCTGCCCTTCATTTTACCTGAGGCATTTAAATTGAGAGAGAAATAAAGTCCCCCTTCCTTTTTCTGCTTTCTATCTTGCTCTTGCTGACTTGGTCCCTGCTCGCTTGCTTCACTTTTTCCTTCATTTTTTTTTTACTTTGGGAACAAGTTTCCTATGGGTTTGGGACGTTTCTATCATGCTTAAGTGAACTGCCAAGGTTTCATTGAGTTTTGGGAAGTTGCAAAAATTTATATTCATGTCATCATCCCTTCGTCGCCATCTGCGGGAACTTCCTTGTAGACTGTCGTCCCTCTGTCACTGTTCACGGGAACTTCCTTGCGAGCCGTCATGTGCTCATTGTCATTTTCAAAAGGGCGACAGACCCTCCATCTCCCACATTCCAAATTTTTGCATTTTTCAAAATGAGTCAAATGTTAAGGAAATATGTCTTGGCATTCTTTCTCCCCCTTTTCTCGCGTGCTAAAATTGAAAAATCTCAAATTTACTAAGTTTTGTGAAGTCGTGAGAACTTCCTTGTGGGTTGTCGTCCCTTAGTTGTCATCTGCAAGAACTTCCTTGTGGGGCATTGTCCCTCCATTGTCGTATGTGAGAACTTCGTTGTGGGTCATTGTCCCTTTGTTGTCGTATGTGGGAACTTCCTTGTAGGTTGCCATCCATTGTTTGTCATCCACCATCCACCCATCGCCCATTGTCCATCGTCTATCCATCGTCCACCATCTATTTGCTCGTCACTCATCATCTACCATCTACCCACCATCTACCCATCGCCCACCATCTGTTGTTCATCCATCGTCCGTTGTCCGTTTTCCACCTTCGTTCCGCCCTATGGCACCCGCACCCCTAAACCTGCATTTATGTTTATGGTCCAAATGAGCTCCAAATATGAATATTATGATCTTTTAATGATGCATGGATGGATCTAACAATGAGTTTGTAGGATTTGATTAACATTTTCCTTGATTTGTGTATGAAATCACTTACTACACTTCGTGTATGCAGGATTTATGGAACTTACCACGAGTCCATCGAGGAGGCCCATTGAGAAAGTTGAACAAGGAAAAAGCACATTGCTCCTGTCACCATTCATTTTATGCTCACATCTCCTCCTAGCACCCATCCATAGAGTTGGCATTAGAAGGAGGCCTATGTCAAGGAAGTCAATGACAAAACTACAAAGGGTGGCCTTGAAGGTGGCGGGAGGAGCTGCTTTATCTTTTTCCCAAAATAATCATGATTTGTCAGGAGTTGTCCACTAGAATCAGGAGCAACATGATTGCTTTTCAGTGACACAAATCCATAGCAAGATTCAATGAAGAAATGTTGCAAACATATCAAACAAAGGGCAACCTTTAGTAGTTTTAGCTACAACAGGGATGGCAGCCACTAAAAGACAAAACTGCTACAGTGTTAGGGTCACTAGAAGACAAAGTGGGCTACAAGAAAAAATAGGGAAGAGGAAAAAATAACCTATTTTAAATTGAGAAATATTTGGGGTAGGTGAAACCCTAACTTGTATGGAATTTGAGCCACACATTGTGAATTAATCCTAGCCATTCATTTGGGCTTTGGAAAACTATAAATAGGGGCTTGCCCCTCATTTGTAAATGGTTGGAGAGCTGGTGTAAAGGAATTCTGCAGTAATAGAGAGCAACATTGCATGATTATTGGTGTTTCTTTTGAGTTTGTTCATTATGCATGCATGGCTCTACTCCCAAGTTACTTTTAGCTTGTAGTTTCTTGGATGACTTTAATGGTGTTGGTTGTTATAGTATTTGATGCACTTCCAGCTCATTTTTTTTATGGTTTATTGATGATGAATCACTTTGTAAAGCTAGTCTGAGCTAACTTATTTGATGCAACTTAGTTCAATTGTATGTTCATGAGGTGAATGCACAATCTAAAAATTTGCAATCCTTAGAAGATTGCACTGATTTTGTGTAGCTGTAGGTCTTTCTTGGTCAAGAAAAATCTAGTTTGTGGGAGTCTGTCTACTGTAGTAGCCTCCATTTTTATTGTTCATTCATAGCTTAGGATTTAGAACAACTTTCTTAACCCTTCTTCTTTTGCTATTTCTTTTGAACCTTGGTTAGAGTAGGAACTCAAGTATCACCACAATGCTAAATCTAATGAACATGGTGAGTTTTAGCTTGCTATTTTGAGTGAGCAGCCACTATTTATTCACTTCCAACACTTTGAAACTCCATTTGCAGACCCAACTTCCCATGCTTTGTGAACCATAAAGACCGACCATGTGGTTACCAGCATAACACATCAACCAACTGAGATATTCCAAGCATTTTCATGACCTGACACCCAAGAGACCTTGGGATAGTTTCTACAACTTGTTTGTAGGAAATTTTCTTTCACGAGAGGTAGTGCACTTGTGCATTGCCTGTGTTGAGAAGGTGCAAAAACACCCATCAACATAAACCTATATCGAGAAGTACCAAATCCAATAATATGTTGTACCATCATCTAGATCTCATAAAAAACATCTTTCCCTCAATTTTTTCCTCTTGACTCGTTAAGATTCTCATGGAATCAAACCTTAAATATTAGGCTTCTACAAGTGATCAAACAATTACCAAACTCCCTCTACTCATCCAAGTGAAAAATCACTTACACCACTAAGTAGTACTCTGCAAATGCTCTCCATTGACTATTTGATATCAAAAATCTATTTTTAGAAATGAAATTTATGATCAAAATAGTGTTCCAGAGTAATGCCTAGTTTCATGGCACCAAAAACTAATAAAAATAGCCAAATCAAAAAATCAAACATGTACCACTACATATTTCTTGAAGAGAGTTTTTCAATGATCATTGGAAGTAAAAAAATGGCACTATGGGTGAAAGTTATCCCATGGAATAAAACTACTCCAATAGGCATAAAGGGGGTCAAGATACCTTGTCATATAGTTGACGTCATGCTAACATCAACATGATGCCAGTAGTGGTGCTCAAGTGGCTCTATGGGTGATGCACTAGTTGAAACATGCTAGTAGAATTAAAATTAGTTTTAAATTAATTTTATTCTTTTCTAAATTTCAAATTTCTATTTATAGCCCCATAGGCTAGGCATTGGCTCTATGGGACCCTGCTAAGTGCTTAGGGTTTAAAGGTTACTGACACTGGTGACCCACCATCCATCACCGATTGGTTGTCCATAAGCGTACAATTGCTACCTTGTTGGCACTATCACAATGCAAGTTGATTACAAGGGGGCTTTGAACCCACCACTAATTTAAAAAAAAACTAATAAAATTTAAAATACTTAAGAATTTTAATTATTAATTGTTTTTCCTCTACAACAAACTATATGGTTGTACGATAGGGGTAGGGAAAAATTGCACTTTTCCAATAACCAAAATAGGTTGAATTTTATGTAAATCTTTATCTCTCAAGCCTCCTAGATCCAATGACAAGGTTTGTTTTGTCCTAGAGGGTCACCTATGAAACTTGCCCCATAAACCTTCATGGTGAACACAAAAAAATAACTTTTTCCAACTCAGATTCAAAACCCTAGATCTACAAAATATAACCATAAGTATACAAATAATAACTTATAAAATGTGTCTCATACCTTGAAGTGCCTAAAATATCTCTTGCATTGTCATGGTTACTCAGTAAGGATTATACTAAAATATGGATCTCTCACACCCCACAACCACAACCATGGATCTAATACCACTTGTTAGGAAAATCATACATATTAATCAAACCATTTCCTACATAACCCTGTGAGAGAAAAAACATGCAATACAAGATTACAGACTAACCATATGCAAAGATCAAATGCATACTACAAGATAACACAAGGTATACCCTAGGAAGATCCTCAAGAGGGAAAAACCCAACCTCCAAAAGCATCCACACTCTATGCATTATTTCAACAATGAAAAAATTATAATACACTTGCATAGTCTCCATGAATAGTTTTGAAACATCAAGATCCTCCAATACATCCTCCATGTGACCAAGAATGTATCCACACATCCCATGTAATGCTTCACATATGCACTTCTTATAAAAAGCTCAATAAAATGGCAGTTAAGCAAAGACCACCAATAGCCAACATCAACCACTAAACATGTGCTAGATTTTATATACTCAAGATCACACAAATACAACCAAGTGGTAAAGTAAAATCATGTACCTCAAAAACCATGAGTTAAAAAAACCTTTGATCCCACATTTACTTTTGGGTACTAAGTTTCTCAATTATTAAATATTCTCCCATGTGCAACCTACACATAAAATATATTTAACCCAATGTTACATACAACTTTACAAGTGAACCCAAATAAATGTTTGATGTGGTTAAACACATCTCCTAATGATGTACCACAAAAAAATTTATATTGCATAATTAAATAAATCATGTTATGCAAGGTGTACAACACCTATTCCTGACATAACATGCTTTGCCTCTTCCTAACCTATGATCCATATTCATTAATATTAATATTCAATAGAGATCTTCTTTGTATCCTAGAGTTACCTTGAAACCTTGAAGAAATTATTATCCCTTAAAACTAACCAAAGCATGCCATGTACCTCAAATTATCAATTCCCAACCTTAATCTCCATGATTCATCATGTTCTGGTCAATATTGATCATTCATTTCGATCGCCTCTAAGATAAATGACATTATCATATTGATAAAGTTGTAGCATCGTAAATTGTCATCCTTGACAATTTCACACTAGCTTAACACCCTATTTTTCCTATAACTTTAATTATAATAATAATTTACCAATTTTGGGGCTAGATTAATAAAATATACTTAATTCCTTGTCATCCCTATAAATTTAGGCCAAAAAGTGTCAAACAATGTCACCATTATTGGACATTGTGCACTATGCAATGGAACCATTGTCCAAAAAGAAAAATTTTGAATGTTCAAAATTTCAATTGGTGGGCTTTTATGATTTGACAACGACCCAAGGTCAGCCCCTACCCAAAAGGAATAATTAGAATGAATATTTAAGCATGTTTTCTCTCTCATTTTGGGCATAAGGAAGCAATTTATGAATGTGAGAAAAATTAAATATTTTAAGATCGATCAAGGGTAGTCAAGAGCATATTTATGAGCATTATTGTAGCATTATTTTCAATCAAGCATTCATCATGTTTTTATGTAAGTCCATTCATGTTTTTTTATCATTTTTTTCATGAGTACTAACACTTGTAGGTCTTTCAAGTAATCAAGCCAATTTGCAATCAAGTCTTGAGGTGATGTGCATGACTTCAGTCCTTCAAGGAGTTCAGGTCTAAGTGGTTTTTTGCATCCAATTGTTGATTCATCATTTTTTTATCATTTAGCCTCTATCCCTCAAAAGGATAAACTCTCTTTCATCAACTTCAACATTGTGGAGATAGAAACACCAACACAAGGTTTGATCAAGGCAAGCCCCTATATGACACAACCCTTCCTCTCTCTTTGAATGTGCAAGTTATAGATATGAAGAATATTGAGGGGAGATTGAAGACCATTTTTCTATTGTTACATTCAAAACCCTATGACTTGGCAAGATATGAAAACTTAATTATCTTGACAACCAATGAAGATCCAACAGTGAGACCTAAGAGGAAGAAGGCTTTGATCAGCAACTCGAGGACTATGAAAACAAATTCAAATTTAGCTACAAGGACATAGACACCTTGGGTGACTTAGTCCTCTAAAATCATACTCATATTTTTGTGACAGGTGCACAGTACTATGCTCTTTCCAGATCTACTATCAGATTTTGGTTTTACAATTTCTTTGTTTCAAAAAGATTGCATTTTTAGATTAGGTCTCATAGTTTCATCAAGTCAATACAATCAAATCAATTTTAGTCAATTTACAAGACGCAAAAGGATCAAATCTAGGGTCGATTGATTCACCTACAAGGTTGAAATTCAATCTAATTCCCTTGTCGATTTGCATTCTAATGTTCTTTGAAAAAGGTTCGATCTTAGTGATCTATGCATTAGACCTATGATCCATTTTTCAACTAAACAAAAGCATCAAAATATACATGGAATAGTCACCCACTATGCAACTACCATCAATCATGTCATGTATCTTTTGTCTTTACTTTTATGCAGCCTCAATCAAAATAACCTTCACAAGACATGTGGAAACTCTACTAAATCCAGTGAGGATAAGTGTTAATTATGGAATTCCATTGAGAACACATGACAAGGATAAATATCATTATCAAATAAACTCTAAATAAACTGTGTATCAACACCTAAAAAACTCAAGGGAAATTTAAAATGAAAGTAGCACAAACTAAAAATAAATCCAAAAAGTAAATTTTTAATAAAAGTTCATACATGATCTTCTCAGGTACGCAAGAGATTTCAAAAATAAGTTTATGAATTCTAACTTCATGTGGATCAAAAAGTGTAAACTAAGTCATTTGATAAATATTTCGAGTCTACTAGAGATATGAGCATCTTAGATTTTATAAAAATTAAGGCACATACTTTGAGTTCAACATGTGGTAGAACATGAACAAATCTAAAGAAACTGGATTTCGAATATTCATGTGAATGTATGAATTGGACACAAATAAACTTATAAAATATAATTAAAATGATTTCAATTTCACTAGAAATCCTAGAAATTGAACCACAAACAAAAACTTTATAAAATATTGTCAAATAAACTTTTTAGGTCCACTAGCCAACTCAAAGACATCAAAATTGGATCATTTCATTACATAAATAATATATTTAAACATAAGAACTCTAAAAATTATTTTGAATCCATCAAATATTGTTGTTGATTACAACACAAAATTCCTTTTACCTATTAAATATATTTATCACACAAACTAAATAAAGATGAAGGAATGATATGCAAAGCTAGATGACATGAGCTCTAGCCAAGGTCTTAGCTTGCTTGACATTCAAAAGGGAAGAATTGCACTCAAATGAGAAAATAATTACATGGCTACTTTCATTCATCTTTAGAAAAAATACATAACCAAGATAATAAATAGAGACCAAGAATATGGGGTAAGGAATAAAATTATCACAAATACAAGGCTAGAGGATTAAAAGGAAGTATAGAGAGCCAAAATTGAAATATATCAAATTGGGTGTCAATGAAGGGAAGAAGAG
>VDFB02269073.1:0-30697 GCA_007258455.2 Sequoia sempervirens | reverse complement strand
AGTAATGGACATGATGTGAGTCCACATGAAAATGAGAATTATTGTGTGTGGGTATGAATCCATTTTTGTTGTGTTGATGGTGAAATACCATGAAAAGAACTTGGAGTTTTAATAGAGTATCAGGTGTAGGAGGAAATAAGAATACCTGAAATTATTCTCAGCTAATTTTTTTTCTAGCTGAGCATGGATTCCATCAACAATGGCATATGAAAATTCCATTTTCTATGCCTTCTCCCTTTTCACCATTTTCAGATGCAAGACTACTCCTAATTGAAAATCATGGACATTGGTGTTGGAAACTTGTTTGAAGATAAACACTAGCATGGATAGGAAATATTTCATGTCTTGCACCACAAAGCTCGAGAGAGTGATGGGAAAAGGAGGCACTTCTATGTAATCTCAATGAAGAGTCATGTTAAAGAACTTCAATTTACGAACATGGGTGTCCCACACATTCTACAAGCTATCAATAGTGCAAAAATATGCACTAGGGTTGTTAGGGATTCAAATTTTCTCTAGCACTACCTCTACACTAATCTCTACATTGATATGGTGACCTTGGATGACACCATTGTTGGTGTCGTATGCCTCTACATAGACAACAATAAGCTCTAGGAATGGGTGCACAAGGGGTACCATGTATTGCACCAAGGTGGAGCTCCACAACCTAAAACCAAAATACTTATAATCATTGTTTCAAACCTTGTTAAGCATGTGGGCATGGGTTCCATCCCTCGGGTTCTTTGAGTTTTTTTCCAATTTGGGATCAAAGATCCCATCAACAAATTCCAAGACTAGAGAGGGGTCTCTGCAGTTCCCCTTTGTAACACTTTTCACATTAGGTAGTTTGGGTTTAGGCTGTGTGGGGGTCAACACATATGCTTTAATCCCTTGAAACTAAGGAGGAAGCTCTCCACGTCTGTTGATCCTTGGGATCTTTCCTTCTAGGATGTCTGCTAGTAGATGAGGAGCTAGAATGCTCCACTTGAAATCTCCTCTTTAAATTCACCTTATCTGAAAAAACATTGATCACTAACATCTGCTTATAATTCTACACTTAATTCCTACTAAAAACTTTGTGTCTTGCTCAGTTCTCTTGAAAACTCGAGAGTGTTTGAAATGTTTCATTTGATCAACAAATGGGTATTTATCACCAAGCACCTCTAATATAATCATTATGTAGGTTTTTGGGTTCGATGCCCATAAATAGAAAGGATGACACACACGCTTGGGGAGCCATTTGTGAAATATTTGGGGATATTTTTATGGAGGTCATGCAATTGGGATCACTTGGGCATTAATTAGAGAGGAGTGGGGTAGTTAATATTTTTTTTGAGAGGATTCAAAAAGGGAGCACCAAGTTGTGAGAACTTGGCCAAAGCCAAGAAGCGAAAATAACCTATGCTAACGATGCTTATTAAGCAAAAAGAACAACCAAAAGTTAAATTAGCTAACTATATATAAGGGGAAAGTTGATAAATTAGTTACAGGGATTCATGTAGATTCCATTTATTGGAATCTCGAAGGCATTTCCTTCTTCATCTACCAATTCAAAAGCATTACCTTTCCTGCTACCAATAACACAAAAAGTGTCTCTCCATAAGAAATCAAACTTTGTGTGTTGGCTAGGGCTTGTGGCTCTTTCCTCATATTTCAAAACCAAATCTCCTAGCTTGAAAGTAGGGTTGGATGCCATTTTAGTGAACCATATTTTTACTACCTTTTGGAAACTCACCATGGCATTATTGGCATGTTATCTTGCTTCTTGAAGACTGAGCAATTCTGCTAACTTGACTTCCATTGATCCATTTTCTTTGATTTACAAAGCCTTTAACTACTGTAAAGAAAGGATTTCCATCAAAATGGGAATGATCACTTCTTTTTCGTATACCAATTCATATGGGGATGTCTTTAGGATCTACTTAGGGGTGAGCCATCAACCCATAGAGCTATCTTCAAAATGTTTATGCCATTCTCTTTGATGGCCAACACCAACCCGCTTGATTAACCTTATGATAATATTGTTGGTTGATTCAACCAATTTGTTTCCTTGCAGGTAATAGTTGGATGAGGTCTTAAGAAAGATACCATTCTCAAGTGAATATTTCAAAAAAATTGATCTGATAAAATCCTTTGCGTTATGAGATATTATTGTTTTTGGAGGGCCGAACCTTTTTACCAGTTCTTCTAGGAAGTTGAGAATCACATTTTCAGTTGCTTATTTCAAAGGAGTGACTTTGGTCCATATCGTGAAGTAGTTTGTGGTTGTGAGTATCCAATTATTTCCTACACTGGATGCAACATTGATCATCTCGATAAAATCTAGACCCCACTATGCAAAAAGCTCATCCGTTACAATGGGATTCACAGGCATGGACGAATTATTTTGTTCGCCTACAAAAAATTGGCACTATTGGCACCTCTTTACCATATAATGACAATCTAAAAACAAGGTTGGCTAATAGTATTCAATGTGCATGATCTTAATTGCGGTTGTTTTTTTCTAAAAAATGACCACTCAAGGGGCTAAAATACATTTATTGTATAATTTTTCTAGCTTGGTCATCGTCAACATGTCTGAGTAATACCCTATCAAAGTTTCTTTTGAAAATAACTCCTTGAACTAGCATATAACTAGCTCCTTGCAACCAATAAAATCCTTTTATGGGGGAAAGGTCACTCAAATATTGGCCAATTACCATAAAATGAGTTCTATTAGCAGCCCAAGATCTGGAAGATTCATACTGGCTTACTAACACTACTTCTAGTACATCCTACTCATCCATTGAAACGTCTATGCTTTGGTCTAAATACTCACAAATCCCTCTTCCTCATATCACCTTGGTTGGTTTGAATTTGATGTCATATTTTAGAATCTTGGTGATCCAATTGGCTCTCTTTTCAGCGATCGCTCCCTCCATAATATATTCTCTAATGCTGGAATGTGCCACATATATCATCACTTTATTACCCGCCACCAGGTGTCTAAATTTTTTGAGCCCTTTAATTATGGTGAAAGATTTTTTCTCAACAAATTTATACTTAGTTTCGTATCCCCATAGAGTCCTTGAATAGAATGTGATAGGGTGTTCACCTTTTCCTTTGTCTTCCTTTTGAGTTAACATAGTTGCTAAGCTATGTTCACTCCCATAAACGTACATAAAAAAATATTTAGAAAATATGGGGTTGACCTATACAGGGGTGATGGATATTGCATTTTTGATGTTTTTGAATGATTTCCTCCCCTCAGTGGTCTATTTAAAAACTTGGTATTTCTTCAACATTAGTGTAATTGGTCTTACCAACCCCATGAAGTTGGATATGAATCTGCTAATGAAGTTGATCTTTCCTAAGAAATATTGAACTCCCTTCTTGTTAACTGATAAGGCCAAGTTTATGATGCCCTTCACTCTATATGGGTGAATATAAATTCCTTCTTTAGGTACCACATATCCTAGTAGCTTTCCATGTGGGATATCAAAGACACATTTCTTGGGGTTTAAGGATACCCTGAACTCTTGCCACTTTTAAAAAAAATCTATCCAGATGATCATACATGGTCTTCTCTAGACTTTAAGAATAATGCGAGATCATCAAGATAGATAAGGATGGTTAGGTTAATCAATCCTTGAAAGGATACGCCCATGGCCTATTGAAAGTGGCTCCTGCATTAGAGAGGTTGAAGGGAATTTTTGTATATGTGAAGGTTCCCCATTTTGTTGTGAATGTGGTTTTATGTTGGTCCTCTTTCTTAACCCATACCTTGTTACACCTCGAGAATCCATAAAAAAAAAGATAATATTTTCACGCCTGTAATCATTTGGAAGATTTATTCCATGGAAGGGAGGGGATAATGGTATTTCATGGATTCTTTGTTCAAATCTCTGAAATCTACAAAGAGTCTAATTTCCCCATTCTTATTTCTTATAGGAACTAAGTTAGATACCCATGTTGAATACTTGATTGGGTATATAATCCTTGAATCAATTAGCTTCCTTAGTTCCTGAGCCATGAGAGGCTCAATCTTTTTATTTACTAGTATCTGCTTTTGGTGGGTTGGCTTGGCTCCTTCAACCAAATCTTAGTATGTTGAATCACCTCATAGTTAAATCCTTTTAGGTCATCATAGGTCCAAGCCATAACCCCTTCATAATTGCTACATAAGGATATCAATCGATCCTTGTCCTTTTGGGAAACCTCTTTCCCCACCTTCAACTTTCATCCATCTCCTTTGTCAAGCTCAGAGTAGTCTCTTTTGTTTGCAACAAACTTTATCTTATCATTTATTCCATCATTAGAATCAAAGAGATTCTCTAGAGTGATTAATCCCTTAGGAAGCTTATTAGACTTCAACTAAATAATTTTATCTTCATAAGCTTCCTCAATATTTGGTTGCAACTGCTCTATAAATTCACATGATTTTTGAATAAACATAACAATTTAAGCATTGATCTCAAATGCTTATCAATTTTGATCATTATTTGGGATAACGAAGTCTAATGGTCACTCGCACCACATGTTTTTTGGTTAATAAATCAATTTTTGGGTCAAACTGAGAACCAATTATTGCCATTATGTTTTCCTCTACATTCATGAATCTGGGAATGATCTAAATGTTAAAGGCCTCAAATGTTTCAATTAGATCCCACACCCAATGGCAGTAGGACCTCATTTAGAATTTTTTCACAACTACAACTCCCCTTACTTGTTTTACTACTAGTTCAAAATATATGAACACCTTTAACTACTTCACACCCATGCATTTGACAAGGCTAAGATCATGGACTATGGATTCATACTTGAATTCATTATTTATGCAAACAAACTAGAAGTGGAAGGCCTTAAGGGTCTCCTTTCTAGAGGAGGATACCAACCGGATGCTAGCTCTAGAGTCAGTCTTACATTTCACACCATCAAAATGTAGAATCCAACAATTGGGCTTAATTTCATGTTCCCAGGCCCGATCTTTTGCTTTCTTCATGACCTCAGGGATGGATTGATCTTCATTGTAGATTACATAAGTGTCAAGTCTGGTGGCATCAAAGTTTCTAAACAGATCATTTCTCAAAAATTCACTAATGAGGACCCCTTATTCTAAGCTCCTTTTATTAGCTACTCCTTCATTCTCAAGAATTTCTACACAATATATTTCTCCCCTTGAAAAAGATGTGTGTGTTAATTCAAAATTCATCATGGTGTCATCAACTATGTGCTATGGGTGTAGTGGCTCAAATAATAGTTTCATTTTTGAATGTATTTGGTCTTTGAAATTAAATGGGACCAATCCAAAGAAAAATATCCCCCTATCTTGGTTGTGAAGTCCCTTGACAAACATAGCCCAAAAACTAGTGGAATGTTTATTACCATAAATTCTTGGGGCACTGTGATACTAGGGAAATAATACAGAGTTAATGGGAGAGCCTTAATAATGCATTCCATTTGAGCCTTCTTCTCGTCTAGTTGCATTACCCCTTTATCTAATGGTTCATATTGAAGTTGCAATGAGTCTGCAATCCAACTTAGGCATCACTATGGTGTTGGTGCTAGAATCAATCATATAATTGTGTAGTAACTTGTCCCCCACAATGAGATTCAAATAAAA
The DNA here is from genome assembly GCA_007258455.2 of Sequoia sempervirens. Lineage (NCBI taxonomy): Eukaryota > Viridiplantae > Streptophyta > Pinopsida > Cupressales > Cupressaceae > Sequoia > Sequoia sempervirens. The sequence continues at coordinate 25,095 of VDFB02269073.1, read as the reverse complement.
TGGTGTAGGATTTTATTTACTCACCCCTATTTTGGAATTGATGAATGTGAATGGTGCATGGGGTTGCACACTCTTGCCAGTTTCCCTTTCCTTGGCCTATGTTAGCTCCGAAGCTAGATTAGTTTGCATAGGTCTCTCTTGGTCCTCTAATGCCTCTCGTAGTAGAGATTTTTGCTCAATAATTGATAAGAATTCCCATGGAGAGACATCGGTTGGGGTATTTTTTAGTTGCTTGACCATGTTCAATGATCCTTGAGGTCGTAGCTTGGGCTCCTTTGTCTTGTTTTGCACTACTTCACTCCATTTTTGATATACTAGGGGTGATGGTTAAGGCCCTAAATTCTTCCCAAAAGTTACTTTGGTCCTCATGAAAGTCTGCTAATTCTCGATTAGCTTCTTCTTATAATGGGTATAGTAGTCTGATTGAACTTGTATGGCTTTTAACATGGGAACCTCATTCACATAGATTGCATCCTCACCTTCCACACAAGAGAAAAGTGCATGTTCTGAGGTTATTTCCTCCTCTTTCTCTAAGGACATACCTTGTACTTGATCCATCAAGACAACGTTCTCAATACTCAGGGACTTGTATCTATAAGGATTTATATCAGGTGCACTTCCTTGTCTTCGTTGCTTAGCAACCCTTTCCTGTAGGTTACCCCTTAGGAAATTTTGGGGTATGTGTACATCATTGAATGAGAAAAATAATGAATTTGAATTATCCACCAAGTTATTTTGGTTAATGACCAATTCTTTGTGTGAATTTAGCGAGATTGTTTGTAAAGGAGTAGGAACCAATATGATGGTTTGCAGGTTGTGCCTAATGATTCAACCTCTACCCTCCCTAGTACTGGTTATGTTGATACGGTGGTCTTTCACCTTGCTAATTTTGGAAAGGGAGCTTTGGGGGCATAGCTTGTTGTCTCTTGAGATTAATGATCTCATTTGAGAAGTTCCATAGAATTATTTTCATGTCATTCATCTCCATAGCTAGCATTGATGAAGCAGACACACTTGTTTGAGTAGTCAGATATACATACATGGGAGGAGTGGCTTGTGAGGTACTTGGAACTCCCCCTTGTGGTGGGATTCATAATTCTAGGAACATAGGCATATGCAGTCATGGGGAGAGTTTCTTGGCATCTATCAAATTATTCTCTACTTTGACAACCAATTTGTACACATCTGGTAGCATATGGCCTTTGAGAGACTGAATCATCACATCTATGTCTTATTTAAAGGGCTTAAGATAAAAGACGATGACCATACCTACTGATGTTTGGGCTGCTACCAAGATCCTTTACCAAGTTTTATGGAATCTAGTACTAAAATCAATAATAGATTCTTGTGGGTCTCTTTTGATGGTGATTAATTGTTAGAGGAGAGATGATCGATCCCCTTTTCTCATTGAACCGGTTGAAGAATATGTTGCCCAATTCATCCCAGGTGGCAATGGAGTTGGGCGATAAGGACCGATACCAATCAAGAGTTTTTCCTTTAAAATAGACGGCTAGTAACCTTAAAGATACATTTTTCTCTATGACATGGTGCATAGTACAAACATTGGCAACATCCTAAAGATGTTCTACAATATTTTTAAAGTCTTCCCCTGTGAATTTAGGGAGTGCTTTCAAGGCGTTAGCAGGAATAGGATCCCACATAGCCGAGGCCACTAGAGGGATAAGTGGGCTACCATTATTCCATGCTATAAAGTTCCTTGGTGCTCCTAGGATAGCCATATGAATTTGTGATTGTTGTGTTAGCATTTGTGTTGTGCTAGACCATGTGGCTCTTTGGTGAGTTACAACCACCAAAGGTGGTAGTAATAAACTTGGATTTTGTGCTACTAGTGACCTTGTAATAGGCCTCCAACTCATAAACTCTAACTTCTAATTAGGTGATTGTGTGTTCAAGTCTCACCAAGCATGCCAGAAAAGGAACTATTGATGCCTAAAACTGTCATTCTTGACAACAATCTCCTATGGGAAGTTTCATAGATGTGGGACCAAAATGCTATTTGTAGAATGACCTCGGGGATTTTAGAAGTTAGCTCTTTGAATATGAGGGTGAAAAGGGGAAGAAAGAAATATAAGAAATAAACTGAATTAAAACACTATCCTAAGGTGATGTGTCAAAATTATTAATATGGTTCAATCTTAGTGTTGCATAATACAACCTAGACTCTCTGAATCTTTACAAGAAATTTAAAAGAGCATATGCATGGTTTAAATCTTGTAATATAAATAATAAAAAAATATAGAAGAAAAAATTTAGAAACAACAAAAATTCATCGATTCCATATGTTTAAACACAAAACACCACATCCTCTTCATTGTTGGGGGGAGAACAAATTACAAAGGCCATGAAAGACATAATATAGGATATTCAATCCTTCTCGTGAGGGGCACCTATTAAGGTTTGAAAAAAAATGGAAACAAACTTTTGTTATTTTCTATTAAAGATAAAACTATTACAATCATTGTTACTCTTGAAAATATTATCAACTCTTTACAAAATATAGAACTCCCAAATATATAGGTACTACAGCATGGTCTGACAAAGTTTACAAGACCATAAAATAGCCTCTTGGAAGCTTGGCATGCTTCTTCATGATGAGCCCATTGTAACCGTCTAATTGAAAGGAGAGTTTGTCACTCAAGCATTATGCGGATTATTCCCAACCCCGGATATGGAATGACCTTAATGCTTCATGATTCTCTCGTTGTATAAAGAAAACATCGTGACAACACGTGTCCATCTTTGAGTGGGTCTTGAAACTCTTGCTGGAAACTAGGCCCGTATGCTTCAACCAATGGCGTAGCTCCTAAAAAACATTCACCTTAGGCGAGTTCCATGAGAATTCCCTTTGAATATGGCTCCGCCTGTGGGTCCTATTAATTATATCGACCATTCTAAAACTAAAGAGAACCTCCTTTGCTTTCAAGGAGTGCCAAGTTTCCACGTGGAGGCTCTGTGTCCCTTTAGAAACATCTACATTGTGGGCCCTGCTTTATTATATTTTCAACAAATAGCACAAGATTTCAGTGGCCCATAAAATCAGCATTGTGACGACGTGTGGCAAGCTGAGGAGCAAGCGCTTCTCAAAAGCCTTTCTATCTTTTACTTTTAATAACAATGCATGAAGCGAGTTGGAATTACTTTTGAAGGATAGCGAGAGCTATTCCATGAGGAATGAGTGTGGAGTTTGCGAAAAGAGTCAATACTTAGAAAAAACAGTGAAAAGGAACTCAGAGAGAGGAGATGCCAATATAAAATTCATCCAACCCTTGATCATGCCCATGACGAAAATATAACCACCCAAAATCTTTGAAAATGTGGATTTCCTCCATAAGTACATCCTTATTTAGTTAAAAAAATAAAAAAAATTTATGTGACTAAAATTCAATATCAGATAGAGGTATTTCTTTGAGTTCCTCTTCCCTATCAAAATCTACCAGAACAAATTTGGAGGGTGGGTGCACTCATAGATATTTCACCATCACCTCCTTTCCTACTCTAGGTGCATCACGATCACATTCGAATGACATATCACAATAGGTCTAGATGGTTTACTTGGTTTAACCAAGGAAATGGGAACTATGGATCCCTTTGCCCCCTTTACTCTTTGTTTATGTTCCAACTGAATGCACTTAAGAGCATCAAGAAGGGTTTTAGAATCGACAAGACATGCACTTCCCAAGCAGTTGATATCCTCTTAGAGTTTTACCTCTGAAGATGCTTCTTTCTTGGTCACTAGGCTAGGTAAGTTCTTAGGTACAAATTTTTGAGTAGTTTTCCTTGTTCTTTTTCCTTCCATTCTAACACAAGAATACTTTCATATATTAGCTAAACTATTAAGGGTTTAAGAAAATTTCTTACAGTGAGCTCCCGGGTCCATGTGTTGAACATGGTTGCTATGATACCATATGTAACATACTACCCTTCTTAATTGGAATTACTTAATGAATTAACCAAAAATTAAATAACCACATGCTAAAAATTAATAGTAAATTTTATTTTCATCTTTCATATCTTATTCTTTATACTTGATCAATTAATAAAATGGAAACTATAATCATTTGAAATTGTAATTCAACAATTACAATAAGAAAATTAGAATAATCTTTTCTTTCACATTATATATATAAATTGTATTTAAAGCAACATGTTTATCAATACACTAGTAAGTGTTATAAAATTCTTTCATATATGGAATCCTACATCTATCTCACAAGTCTCATAAAAGTCATCTGCAAGAGGAAGAGCAACACCTGAGTTCTTTTCCTCCAACCACAGACCGATGGTTTCATGTACACCTTCCATCTAGAAGTGGACCTACACTTCACAAAGAGTATAAGAAAGGAAACCAACAAAGTTCATGCCATTTGAGTCCTAGTGTTGTGTACTACATAACCCAATCAACCATACAACTTTATACAATCCTCTAAGTATGACCAATCCACCTAGATTATAAAATCTGGAACACTATGAACCGACTAAACGCAAGCAAAGACGTTTTCATTACTTTGGCCAAAGTTTTTAACAAAATAGAAACTTCCATAGGAAATGTAGTCATGTCTTCACACACCTCTAACTTGACTTGGAAACGAAATTCATCCTGTATTTTATCACACATTTGACTCATTTGACTGATCATCTAATTTTTCATAAAGATTTAAGACCAAACATGTATTCTTATCTATGGTCAGTAACGACTAAGGTCATTGAAATGTACTCTTGAAAAAGAACATATGTTTTACATACTCACAATTCACGAATCTTGGCTATTGCCACATGTTCATTTATCCTTACATGTAAATTAAGAGTGTAATAATTTCTAAATTTCATAACATAAGACTTTTAACTTCTTTACAAGTTATAGTACATTCATTGAATGACACCTTCCTACCACTGACTCATTATTCTATGTCTATCATTGAAGGGTCTTTGACAACTCGTAATACAGACAAATAAGAGTTTTATTCTCTATCAACAAAATAACTTCATTTTAAATATTTTTGGTTTTTCTATGTTTCTTCTTTCGTCTTCACTCAAGAAAATATTTTATAAAGCTAATGAAGGTACAAAATGACAACTAATTCTTTTTTTAAGAATAGACATATATTTACAAAATCCTTGACATAAATTAAAGCTCCGAGTAAAATATGATTACTCACTGCCATAATAGCCAGTCTAAAACTTTTCATTTATATTTATAAATGTATCCCACAATAATCTATACATGCTCATTTGTGTGTGTGTGTTGATCTAATATTTATATTCATGAGTAAATAAGAATACTTCTATTCAGTTCAAACTAGCTGGGTAATTTATTCAATAATAATATATACAACTATTTCTTCCTAAATTTAAAATTCATTCCCTTAATCAAACACAATGTAAACTAGTATGATATTAAGAATTCTCATATTCATACTTACTTTCTTTGTTTTCCAATGCAGATGAATGAAATATTTAAATGATTTAATCATAGGTAAATAAACTCTTCCAGTTCATTCTCTCATGCACCAACATATATTTAAATGCGTAAGTTTTCTTTTTCTATCATGGTTTAGAATTCATGTGATATAATAACCAAGAAAAATGAGAAGAAAATAAAAATTGGCATTCCCAGAAAGATTTAATTTGTCTCTGCAGGCTTAAATACAAATGCACAACCTATAATTTTTTCTCCTTCTTCCCTATGTTGCACAATACTCACACTTTACTTCTCCTTTTACCCAAGCACTACTACCAAAGACTCCCCTTTTCTATCACTAAACTCTACTCTCAATAAGAATGAACTCTCCTTATTATAATAATGAAAACTGCCTTTTCTTTTCTCTACACAACTATTCTCTCCCTAAAACAATAAAACTTTCTCTTTAAAACATGTGACTCCACTATTCTCCCACATCCTCTCCATAAAAGTAGGCAATTTAATATTTATGAAATCCAAGAATAATGCCATTGATAATGGCATGAAGCCTTCCATGTGAGGGTTAATATTGTTAGATTTTATTCATTTTCATTAACATGCATTTAAGGCAAGTTAACTTCCATTACTAGCCGCACAACCTTATTACTATTATTGACATTATATATATACACATATTTTATATATATTTATGTATATATTTTCTTTTAAATTCTTTTAAATAATAATTAAATAAACCTTTACAATTAAAAGATAAATAAAAATGACAATTAAAACTCAATATTATCACCTCACGACCAATGTGAGAGATTAGGTCAAAGGTCGAATACGAAATTGACATTACTTTTGACAAGACCACACAAGCCAAATCACACAATTAACACATTGACAACACAAGGAACAACTTACTCGGGTTTGATGCAAAAAACCTAGGTGAGTGTGTGATTGACTCAAGATGAAATTTACCCATTTATTCATAATGTCTATACACTTCTCTCCTATGATACTCTCCCTCTCCATTCAGGAGGAAAATATATGCTCCTGCATTCAACTTAGAAGGCCATCACAATGGTTAGTGCACGAATAGCCATGATATTATAATCATTAATCAAAAGTAATAATCATTACAATTCTCTTATCTTTTAACAAAACATTTACATTGAGTTATAATTTTCTCTAAACACCAACTGAAGTAAAATCATCCGTTCATGTCTAAAACACATATTTAATGTAAAAGTTAAAAGTAACTGCAAGCCAAAATTTGGGGTGTGACACAACCACTTTCAATTTCCTTTTTCTTATGGATCCCTTCCCCACAAAAAAAAGTGCTTGCCTCATTTTAGCTATTGTGGCATTTTCTAGCATATGAGTGTATTCTATTATGGCATGTATTTTTATTTTTGTTTAGTTCTATTTTACACCATTTTTTGATGTATGTTTCCATGATTATTGTGTTAAATTTCCATTTCTTATGTAATATGTTTATGTCTAGTGTTTCTCAAATATGCATATATTGACTATCTCTTTAGATGCATTGTAAGACTATGTACATGTGCTTGAACCAAAAGAACAAAAAATAAATTAGAATAATGGTATCTTTCCTTTCATATTATATCCACTATATTTCATGATTATAAATATTTACTATAACCTTTACTTTTGTAATAGCCCAAACCATTTAACCCCAAACACCACTCATTTTTTTTATTTAAGCTCATAAGTGCTCATTCATAAGTATACTTGCATTCTTATATCGACAAGAGATAAGTGTTTCTCCAATTCAGGACAACATCCAACCATATAGTTTAGACATTATTTTCATACAAAACAAGAATCTACCTATCAATTCATCTAGGATAGGCATCCACCCAAATGGGGTAAGAATCTATCATAAAGATAGGTATATGTTTTGACCAGATTCTTAGACTTATCAAGACTAACCGATCATGAGTCACTTCCCTAAAGACCACACTCCCCCATTAGGAGTGCACCAAGGTTACCATCATTCTACGATATGTAACTTAATATATAAAGGCTTGAATCCTGCCTCAAAATTTGGCCTAAAGCCTCCAAAAAATAAAGCAATCTATCTAGGATTATTTCAAGTATAGACTGAACTTATTTCATCTTAGTAATCCCTTCATCACATTGTTTTCCATGTATTCATCTGAATGATCTTTCTCAACCTCACCCTGGACCCCATCTTTGAATGCTTGAGTATTAGGAACATCCTTCGTTTCTCAGTGGTGCTGGTGCACCCTTGCATGAACATGCCTCCATGAGGCAATTTTTGGTTTTTGATTTAGTATAGATGATTTAATGTTTTAATAAGGTCTAAATGGCCACACTTAGCTTGTAATAGGTCCTAGATAGTAATTTTAAGTTCATTGGGCATAAAGTGTAAAAGTTGCAAAAATTGACAAAATGTTGTCAATGCAATATTGTAAAAATGCAAAAAAATGCCAAATAGAGGAATGTGAAGGGTTAGAAAGTTGGAAATTTAGTTTGAGGCATTGGTTCTGGTTTATAAAAGAAATTTGAAGCTTCACAAACCTTGAGGAAGGTTTGGGAATGATGTAGGAGTGAAGATTTTAATGAAACACTCTGTTTTTCTGTTAATTTCCTATAATTTCTTGATTTTAGGCCATTGTACGGCCATATTTTGTGCTTAAATCCTATCCTCCTCCATATTATATAAATCCATGTGAATCTCCTTTAATATGCTTTTGGTTTCATTTAAATCCATGCAGATTTGAAGAATTTATAAGCGATTTAGTCTAGGCAGGTAAAAACCCTAATCTAGGGTAGCAATGTGCATTTAAAATTATGTTTCTCCAATTTCCATCGTGGGAAATTCCTGTAAGTTGGTGAAAAAGTAGTTTTATATGTATTTTAAGATATCTCAAGGTTTTAGAATTTATGGTTGAGGTTTTGGGCGGATTTAATGAAGCCCTAGGTCTGTAAACTATGGAAATGTTTGGAAAACCAGTGACAGTGAGGTTTTTAAGGGTTTTGATCATGGTGAGTGAGTCCTTCTTATGTATTATAGTTCTAAAAGAGTGTTTGGGTGTATGTTGATCCCATTTTTGATGAGGCTTGGTAAAGGTATAAGTTTGAAGTCCAATATAGATGACTGTCTTGTTAAGGAAGTCTTGTTGACAGTTCTATTTTGGTGACAAAATGAAGGTCTAGGACAGGTGCCTGATGAAATAACCTAAGTAAAGAGAGGGATATGGTTTAATTAGGGTGATTAGGTGTATTTGAACATGTTTGTGGCATCCATAAAGGAAAATGGGCTTGGAGTTTGGAGTTGTTTTGTGTATGCGGCCTAAATGGGCCTAGTTACTGTTAAGACAGTCTATAAGTTCTAAAGTTTGAGAAGTCTAAGTTGGAGATAGGATTTGGGTCAGTCATTTGATGTTGCTTAAGGTTGTTTGAGGAATAAAAAAGAGGTTTTGTGCCTTGTTCTCAGTTTGGGTGTTGTGAAACAAGAGTTTTGTGAAGGAAAAATGAGTTCTAGCTGTAAGAGCAACCAAGAGATGGTTGAGTTTTGTCAAGTTGTGAAAGTTTGAGAGTTGTTTGACCCTTGTCATTGCATCACTCAGAATACATACATACCCCACTTCTAAACAAGATCAAGGCATAAATATGTACTTCTTTTTTTTCTATTTTAGATTTGGTGTGAATTTTTTATGTGGGTACATAACCATTTCTAGGGATATTTTCCCAAAATAGTTCCTTTATGGTTACTAATCACATAAGTAAGTATGTAAAACAATTGATCGTCATGACCATTGATTTTTTTCCTAATTCCATCTAAGTCCTCATCCTATAACATCACCCTTGACCCATGTGTCAAATATTATATCAATGAACTTTCACACCTCAATAGAAGTAAATGTAAGCCCAACCCAAATTTATATGGACATCATAAAATCCTACTTGAGGTTTTTCTATCTTTTTAATAGCATCTTTTAGTTTATTATATTCATATTTTTATTTAACAATGCAAGGGATATTTCTCATCCCTTAGATTTTAATAAATAGGATGTCCCTTATTTCTCCCTAGCATTTTATATGGACGATGACATAGATATTATTGTTGCAACTGTGTTAGGCTATAGATGCAGTAGCTCAAGTGTGAGGGTATTACCCATAAACATGAGCCAAATACATTGTTGATATCGAACATTGCTAGTTATCTAAGTTTCATGTCTTTATTAGGTGGTCTAATCTGACTATCATATATATAAATTATTTTTTTTCTTGAAAGGAAAACTTTAAAAAATGCAATACTTCACATATCAACTTACATAAATTGAGTGCTATATTCTAACAATATTTCACTTTCAAATAAAGTAAATATGTAAAAATGAAAGTCATACACATAAGATAGATAAGGTAACCATATTGGGATGAATTCAACCTAAAAAATTATAAAATATAATCAATACTTATATCTCATACATTGGTTTAAACCCAAAAAGGGTCTTACTATAATATTTATTGACATAATCACTCTTTATTTAATGCATGATTATTCAAGGAGGACATGTCTCCTCCTTATGTATGGTAGATGAAGGTTTGTTGAAGGTTTGTCCATATCCCTACTTGATTTTGATCTTACCCTACTTTAGTTGTTTTAGAAGCATTGCTAGAGTTTCAATAATTGTTAGCCATAATTTGGTAATTGGTAACTTCTCTTAACTATGATTATGGGTAAGTACTTGAGTTTCATTTTCTTGGTGTGTTTCCTTGTCCATTATTCTAGTATATCCCCTATCATATCCAAAAATTGCAAGAATTTAATTTAAGTTACTTTGAGAAAGTTTATATTCTTAATTAATTTTCATCCTCTACCTGCTAACTTGAGTTAAATTTGGTATTTACTTGTGTTTTCATATCCAAGTAGGTTATGAGATTAACTCATTATCTTGTGAAATTTGTGATAATTTCCCAAGTCCTGGTTATCTCGTATTTCTTAATTTAGGGTTAAAATTTTATTTTCCTAGAGGCCAATGATAAGATTTTTAGATGAGTATCAAGAAGTAAAATCCTAATGAATACAAGTTATTTTATTTTGTTGTTAGATCATGTGTGAGACCCCACCTTTTTTTAAACCTATTGAGTCTATGGTTCTTTGATGGTTCTTGCCCAATGTTCTATGTGCTTCTAATTTTGGATATTATACATGAGTTTATGGGTGATGGTAGTTTCTATACATCAAGGATATCTATATTCTTGGTTGTTATTGTATATGATTGACTAACTAATTCTATCTAACTAGTGGTTGTTTTGATTTTCTCTGTGATAACTAGACAATTTCCTTTCATTAATCATGTAAGTATGTGTTGATACAAAAATTCAACTTCGATGGGTTATTATTGTTAGAAGTGACATTGTTGTGTATATTTGATAGATTTCATTATGTTGATAGGGGGTCATTGAGATGATTGTTTTATTACCATTAGATGGAAATAAATTGTTAGGTGGTTATATAATATGGAAGTGTGAGTAGGTGTTGTTATAGAGATGGTGTTTGATATTATGTTTACTGGTGGTAGAATCAATTATAAAATGGATTTCAAAAGGTTACTCCCAAAAGAGGCGATATTGTGATGATGTGTTGTATGATTAATTATTACTTGATTTTATTATGTGCTATATAAGTAGATGTGGTAGGAATGCTAATTGTATATTGTTACTTTTGTAGATGGTTGGATTGGATTTTCTAATTGATTATTATTCTTAAAATGATATTTAACATGTGACCGTTGCTTCAACTATTATTTCTCATGTGTTGTACTGACACTTTTTCAATTGAGTAAACATGTGAATTTGGAAAATATTTATTGGGGTCACATAGCTACTTCCATTATCTTACCCTTGTGAATTTTTATTTTGTCAAGGACATGTAAATTATTGTTGTGAATCATTTTTTTGTATGTTCTAGTGGTTGTGTGTATATGTGAGAGTTTATTTTATTAATCTCTTAAGTTATCCTTTAATATGTTTATTTATTTTGTGATTTATAAAGTTATTATGTGGTTTTTATTGTTTAAAAAGTCCCCTAGGTGATAGACTTATGGGTTAGGGTTCATTTTATCTTATAAAACCGCTTAAATAAAGTTTAAAACACACTTTAACTACCCACTTTTGAAAAGTGGCGAAAGTTAGAGTTGCTTGTGTAGTTGGGTGGTTAAGGAAAGGTAGTTGCCTTTCACCTTCTATTTATTCATTATCCTCTAGTGGAGAAGGGGCTTTTTTCCTTTTGTTTTATTCTTGTCTTTGGGATATTTTCCATTTTGGGGGAGGAAAATTCTTGTTGGAGAGAGAGAAAAGGATAGAGAAAGGAAAAATGGAAGAAAGGGTCTTGGAGAAGGGGATGCTTCCAAAATTTTGGATAGAAATGTTAGACACACATGAAAACTAAGAGGGGGTGAATTAGTTGTACATTAAAACATTCAAACATTCATTAACTTTCAAACCCTTATTATGCTTCAATATAAATGTAAACAAGTGAAACATCAACACATCAACAACCATACACAATAGAACATCGGATTTATGTTGAAAACCCTATTAGGGAAAAACCACCATGAGGATTAACTCACATATATATGAATAGAAACATTGAATACAATAGGATCACTATTGGAAGGGCTCACTACCGAAAAGAAAATAATGACTCACTACCCAAAGGAATCACTGTTCAAAATAGAAGAGAATAGAAGAAGACTATTACAAGGAAGTTCAATATCTCATAGCAACAAGAAGATCCACCACAACAACTCTACACCATCCACAACCTTTAGCTCACTTCCTCAACTAACTTCAAATTCATTGAAATGTATACACCTTTTGCTCACTGCATCTGGTAGCCTTAGGAATTTAAGCTCGCACTCAGATCATCACACTTGATTACATTCACATCTCACTACACACCTTTTTCATCTCCAACAATTGAACTTTCTTATATATCCTCTATGACCTCAAACAATATTTTTAGGTTGTCCTCAATAAAACGTATGCACCTCAATGTGCAACCAACAAATAGGTCGCTACCAAAAACTTCCATGGTGGAAATAATTGAAGACAGAGCATGCTAAGGGTTAACTAGGACCCAAATCCACACCAGCACACTTCAACACACTTCCAAAAACCATGAAGCACATCCACAAGTAACAATAAAATGCTAGGTTGGCCAAACCTATATTAACACTACCAAATAATCAATTCACTCTTCACCAGTTCTGGAAACATCCTGCACACCATGATGCAACAACACACATCTTAGAATATTCCAACACCATTAGAATATTCATCAACACTATCACAACTACCTACAACTGAGAATACTTAACATCTTGTGCAACCAACCACACCACCAAAAACATATAACTCACTAAACAACCTTATAGAACACATGAACACACAACACTCCAAGGGGAGGTAGATATAGACCATATTAGTATGTTCCAAAATCTGCAAGAGAAGAAACCTCAACATGGAGAAATGCGGAGCAACTCCATTTCTCCTAGATAAACTTCTTCACAAGAAACACACTATCAAACACATCTTCCATTGCCGCATGATCCAAAACCTGAAACTATGGATATAACACCTTTGAACACCTCTGATCATATCATCCAAATCACACAAGAACATCTTCAACCATGAAGAAATGTAGAGCATAATGCATAACACAACTCTACCATCTTGTACACTCTCTTATTCAAATTGTCTCAAAAGCACTTGGAAACCAAGTGAACCAAATTCAACAGAACCATCACAAAAACCTTCTCATCAACACCACACTACATATTGCAAAAATCTCCCTATCAACAACACTTTCTCAACACCACACTAGAGGTTGAAATAGGTTGACATCACTAACAACACTAAAGACACCATAGTGCAACAATCTCCAACAATCTCATTTTGCATCTCCTCTGCAAACCTTTTACACATTTCCTCATTTCCTCCAAATATTATGTCATCAACATACACAGCCACAATCAAGATTCGATCTCTCTCAACCTTGAAGTAAAAATTACTATCAGTAGTACCCTTTTTGAATCCTTGCTACAATAAGTACTTATCCAATATTGCAAACCAAGCTCTAGGGTCTTGTGTAATCCCATATAAATCCTTCTTCAATTTGTAGACCATATCAGAATCTTCTGATAACTGAAAACCTTTTGGTTTTTGAATGTATACCTCTTCTTCTAACTCACCATTCAAGAATACAGACTTGACATCCATCGAATACACTTTGAAATCTTTATGTGCTACAAAATCCAAAAACATCCTAATGGCTTCCATTTTTTCTATTGGAGAAAAATTCTCTTCAAAATATATTCCTTCCACTTGTGAGTAGCCCTTACACACAAGTCTAGCTTTATTTCTGATAACTTCTCCATTCTCATTCAACTTCTTCCTGAAAACCCATTTAGTTCCTATCACATTCTTATTTTTTGGTCTTGGGACTAGTTCCCATGTCTGATTCTTCTCAATATGCCTCAATTCTTCTTCCATAGCTTTGATCCAAATCTCATCATTGCATGCTTTAGTTATAGTTTTAGGTTCTACTTCTGAGAGTAAACAAAAGTTTACATGTTCCTCTACTATAGCAACTCTTCTTCTTGTCAACACACCTTTGCTCTTATCTCCAATGATTTGATCTTCAGAATGATTCTTTTGCACATACTTAGAAGTATTAGGATTCTTTTATGGAGCTTCTTCCTCTTCCATTGTCATCTCTTTTTCTCTCTCATCATCATCCTTTTCTCTACAAAGGGGCTCATTCAATTCATATGCTTCTATCAGCATTGAGTTATGATGTGATTCTTCATCCACTTTGACACTTGAATTTTCAACTATCTTCTTTAGCCTTTTGTTATAGCATCTCTATGTCTTTTTCTTTGTAGAGTATCTAAGGAAGATACCTTCATCTAATCTTGCATCAAAATTTCCTAAGTTCTCTTCATCTCTCTTGATATAACATTCACTTCTAAAAACTCTTAAATGTTTCACAGTAGGAGGTTTTCCATACCACAGTTCATTGGGGGTCTTTGAATTGTTCACTCTTTCTTGTCCTATGTTAAGAATGTATACTGTAGTATGAATAACTTCTTTCCAATAGACTGCTAGTAAATTTGCTTCCTTCATCATGGTTCTTGTTGCTTCTTGAACTATCCTATTTTTCCTTTGCACAACTCCATTATGTTGAGGAGTCCTAGGAGCTAATAAATGTCTTTTCATCCCATGATCTTCACAAAATATGTTAAACTCATTGGAGGTGAACTCACCACCTATATCAGATCTTAAACATTTGATTTTTAAATCCATTTCATTCTCAACCATAAACTTAAATTATTTAAATGTATCTAGAGCTTCTATTTTTTCTTTGAGAAATGTCACCCAAGTCATTATAGAGTAATCATCATTGAGAGCTTCTTGTTCTGGTAGGTCCACATAGGTTTGTATGCACCAACTCTAGAATTCCTGTGGTAGAATATTCTTTAGTTATGAACCTCTTCTTTGTCTACTTTCCAAATTAACATTCCTTGCAAAGTGTATTGATAGGCTTTGTAATTCTTGGTAGATCTCTTGTAGCTTGAGTAAAGTCGATCTTCACTAGGCTATCAAAATTGATGTGACACATTCTTCTATGCCATATCCAACTTTCATTGATTTGAGACATAAAGCACTTAACACCACCACCTTTGATATGATAAACATTTCCTTTTGTCCTTGTTCCTATTGCAACCAATGTTCCAAAGCTTCCTTTTCTGATTTCACAACCATCATCCTGAAACACCAAATTGTATCGTCTAATACACAATTTTCCTACACTGAGGAGATTATGTCGGAGACCCTTGACATAGAGAACACCATATGTTTTATGCTTTCCATCAAAACTAATTCAACCTTTTCCACAAATCTTATCAAATGTATCATCACCAAACTTAACAAGACCACCATCATAATTTTCAAGCTTAACAAACTTAATCTTATTACTGGTCATGTGATTTGATCATCTATTGTCAATTATCCATTAGTTTCTCTCCTCTCAAGATTGCATGAAAAATAGTCACCATAGTTCCTTCAATACTATGACCTATTTTCAGAGAAATTTCCTTTGTACATCTCTCAGGGTAATTAGAATTAGTTCCAACATTTAAAGCCATGGACAAGCATTCATCACTTCCATCATCTAGATAGTTTTATTCCTCATCATCAGACAAACCACTATCTTTTTTAACATAATAACTCTTCTTGAAAAATTTACCTTTATGATATTTATGTTTGTCATTTGCAACTTTGATTGGATATTTAGAAGTATAATGACCCATCTTTCCACTATTGAAACATTTGAAGGGTAACTTACCTCTGTATTTTCCAGTTCCCTTTTTCAATATCCTTACAAAATTTTCTTCCACCCCATCAAGATCATCCAGATCAAATTCATCATTATCTTTCTTGTTGAATTTAAAATCAATTTCTTTCCTTGTAGAATCTTGGTCAAACTCTCTTAATTCAAAAAATAGTTAAGGCATCAAACATTTGATCTCTAGAATATTGATCCAAATTTTGAGCTTCCTCAATATCAGAAACTTTAGCACTATAAGCTTTAGGAAGAGTTCTCAATAATTTTTCACAACTTCACTTTCCTCAAATTTTCCACCAAGACCATTGATGGAATTGATAATTTCATCCACTCTAACCATGTAGCCAACAATATCTTCATCTTCTAACATCCTTAGGGTTTCAAATTTGGCTTTGAAATTATGCATCTTTGCTTGCTTGACCTTATCACCTCCTTCATAAATGCTCTACAACTTTTTCCAGATCTCTTTAGCAATTTTAAGGCTTATCACCTTCACAAGTTCTAAATTAGAAAGCCCACTCAAGATAGCATTCCTTGATTTTCCATTCTTCTCATAATCCTTGATCTCATCATCACTTATCAGAGTAGTAGGTATAGTATATCTAATTTTAACTGACTTCCAAACAACAAATCCTAATGAGACAAGAAAGGATTCCATCCTGGCTTTTCAAAAAGCATAGTTTGTTCCATTGAACATAGGGACCTTGACACCATTCCTTTGTGTCGTCCAGATCTACCTCAAGTAGTTAAGCTTCTTCCAATAAACCATAACTCTAATACCAATTGTTAGACACACAAGACAAATGAGAGGGTGTTGGAAGAATGAAGGTGTTGTCATTGATGTCAACTGGTCAACTGGTTATCAACTAGTTGTTTTCATTGATGCCATGGATGCAGGTTATTGGCTGTATATGTTAAGGATATTGAGAAAATTGTAATAAAGAAAGGTTGCAGGTATTCAGTGGTTGTTTTAGGTTTTTCTCTAGGATTTTCTCCTATGTTCGTGTGGTTCAGATAGGTTGATCATAGTTGTTGAAAGATGCTATATCCAAATTTTGGATTTTTGGATCATTGTATAGTGCGAGTTATGTTCACCAGTTGTGAACTGTGCTTTTCAAAGTATCTGGTTGAGGTTTGGGAGAAATTTTATTGCTATGGATTTCTTCATTGTTGAGTCTTATGACTTGTGGTTCTAGAGTTAAGTTGTTATGACTGTGTTGAAGTTAATTTTTTTGTTTGGAAAGATTGGATTGTGTTAAGGGTTGTGTGTGCTTAATTGTTCTATGTGTTTTACACTGGTTTGGTTGACCTTGTTTTAAACACTACTTTTGAAGTCCATGAAGCATGTTAGGACTTATTTGGGTCCTCATAAAGCATGTGTTTGGGTCGCCCTCATTCTAACTCCACCCTAGAATGTTTTGGCCCTGACCTAATTTGAATTTAAATGATGGATGAACAACTTTGGATAAGTTTCAAAGTTGAAGATGGTATAAATACAGGATGAGCTATCAGTGAAAGTTATACAAATAAATAAAGCAAGATAGATGTGAAATAGATGATAATCAGTGTGTATGTGATGCAAGTGTGAAAAATCAGTGTGAAAATCAAATTGTTGAGCTTCCGGATGTAGTGAGTTGAAGGTGTACTCTATCATTCATGCATGTATGCAAGTGGTTGAGTGAATCATGGTGGAAACCTCTATTGCATTGAGTTTTTCTTCTCTTTGTAACATATCTCTTCTATCTTCTTTGTATCTATGTGGCAATGAGCCCTCCGGGTGGTTAACCCTTGTTGGACAGTGAGTCCTAGTCTGAACAGTGAGTCTTGTTTTGGTGGCAGTGAGCCTACTCTGGCAGTGAGCCTACTCTGGTAGTGAGCCTTTGTAATGAGTTTTGATATTATTTATATTGTGAGCTAATCCTCACTGTGGTTTTTCCCTTATTGGGTTTTTCATGTAAATCCGGTGTTACTATGTTTGTGTGATGCTTTTCAATTTTTGTCTTTGCCTTAATGCTTAATCATTCTAGCAAAGTAAATGATTTGTGATTGATCTAATTTTTGGTGAAAGTTTTAAAGGTTAAAATTTGTCACAACTGATTCACCCCCCCTCTCAGTTGTCTTGTTCAACAATTGGTATCAGATCTTGGTTCCTTAGAGAAGAGCTTAACTGCTTAAGGAAGGTCTGGGATGGCAAGCAAGATCACTTTGAGTATCTGAAGTTCGATGGAACTAATTATGCTATCTGGAAAATACTGATGGAAGAATATCTAGAGTATTGTGGATATGATGTCGAGAAATCTTACAAGACTGCTTACACTCCTCTTGCTAATGGTCCGAGTACAGCTGATGAAATCAAGGCACATGAAGTAAACAATAAGGTGAAGTTCATTTTGAAGAATAGTCTTGCACATTTTGAGTTGATTAAAGCTCAAAATATGAAGACTGCTAAAGAAGTCTGGGATGCTTTAGAAAAGGCGCATGAAGGAGATGAAATGGTCAAAAAAGAAAAGTTGTAGAATTTGGAGACACGGTTTGAGCTCCTGCATATGTCTGAAGATAAGAACATTAAATTCTATGTACAAAGAGTGAATGAGGTAGTAGGTGGAATGCAAGGACTTGGTGCTACAATAGATGAATCTAGGATTGTAAAGAAGATTTTTAAAACTCTCCTTAATGCATATAGCGAAAAGGTATCTGCTATTGAAGAACATATAGACTACAAGAACTACACGAAAGATCAATTATTGGGAACTCTGACATCTTATGAGTTGAGAAAGTCGAATTTGAGAAATGGATCCAAATCAAAATCTGCTTTTAAGGCTACAAGAGCTGAAGATCCAGATGAAGAAAATCTTGAAGAAGTAGAAGCTAACTTTGTGAGAAGGATGAGGAAAGGCTCCAGTAAGTATGAAGGTAAGTTACCATTTAAATTTTTTAGTTGTGGAGGAATAGGTCATTATACTTCAAGATGTCTGGAAAGAGCTAAGAGGAACAAACAAAGACTTGACAAAGAAAATAAAGGTAAGAAGATCAACAAAGAATATTATGTGAATGAGAAAGCTAGTATCTATGATGATGAACCTGATTATGGAGATTTTGATGACAATGCATGCTTGTTCTTAGCTATAAAAGATTAACCTACTTCTGCTAATTCTGGAAGACAGGTGAAAGGATGTCCTCTAGAGAAAGAAAAAGAAAAAGATATTGTAATCTCTTCCCTACATGCTAAACAGGAAAAAAACTATTGGGTTGTTGACAGCGGTTGTTCACATCACATGACTAGTGATAAGAGTAAGTTTTTTAAACTTGAAAAATATGGAGGCTTAGTTATGTATGGAGATGATACTTGTGCTAAGATTTGAGGGATAGGTTCAATAATTTTTGATGGAAAGCATAATATTGATGTTGTCTGCTATGTTAAGGGCTTAAGGAATAATCTCTTGAGTGTTGGACAAATGTGTATTAAAGGATAGAATCTTTTATTTAAGGATGAGATATGTGAAATCAAGAAAGGATATGGAACAATGATTGCTGTAGGAAAGAAGTCTGAAGGAAATATATATCAACTTAAGGGTGTTGATGGGCGTTGCTTCATGACTCAAATTAATGAAAGTTGGTTATGGCATTGGAGAATGTGTCATATGAATTTTGATAACTTGGCAAGGATCAATGCAGTACAAGTTGTGAAATATTTACCAAGGATTACAAATCCTGTTAATGCTATTTGCAAGAATTGCTAGTTTGGAAAGCAAGCAAGAAACAACTTCAGATCAAAAGAACAATCTATTACGAGACTACTAGATTTAATTCATACAGATCTTTGTGGTCCTACAAGAGTGAGAATTCTACAAGGTGAAAGGTACTTTATTATTTTGATTGATGATTACTCTAGGTACACATGGGTTACATTTCTTAGAGAAAAATCTAATGCATTAGATAGATTCAAGACATTCAAAGCTATGGTTGAGAATAAAGTAAATTTGAGAATAAAATGCTTAAGGTCTGGCAGAGGTGGTGAATTCACCTCCCATGAGTTTAATATGTTTTTTGAAGTTCATGGAATAGAAAGACAGTTATCTGATCCGAGAACTCCCCAATAGAATGGAGTTGTTGAAAGGAAGAACAAAATAATTTAAGAAGTTGCTAGATCAATGATTACTAAAGTTAGTCTATCGGAAGTTTACTGGAGAGAAGCTACTCATACTACAGTTTATGTGTTCAATTGAGTTCAAGCAAGAGCCAATAGTACTAAGACCCCCTATGAGCTATGGTGTGGAAGAATTCCTATTGTTAAGTATTTCAAGGTATTCGGAAGCAAATGTTATATAAGACGGGATGAAGAAAATTTTAGGGAAGTTTGATGCTAGAAGTGATGAAGGTTTTTTTCTTGGATATTCTACTAGAAGCAAAGCTTATAGATGTTTCAATAAAATACTGAGGATTGTAGAAATCACAAGGTTGATGAAGAAATGAAGAATTCAATTGAAGTTGATGGATATGTATCTAATGAATCTGATTGCGTAAGGATTGAAGAAGCTATGGAAGAACAAGAAAATGATGAGAAAGAGAAGCAAAATAAGGAAGAAGAAGAAGAAGCTTTGTGGTGTCCCCAAAGACACCTAAATATGTGCAAAAAAATCACTCAAATAGTCAGATCATTGGAGGTGAGACAAAAGGAGCATTGACAAGAAGCAGAGTTGTTGGTGGTGAGATAAATTTGTGTTTACTTTCTGAGATTGAATCGAAGACCGTAAGTGAATCATGTAAATATGAGCATTGGATGGAAGCTATGAAAGATGAACTTATACAGATTAAGAAGAATCAAACTTGGGAATTAGTCCCTAGACTGGTAGATAAAAACATTATTGGATCAAAGTGGGTATTTAGAAACAAGTTGAATGAGAATGGAGAAGTGGTCAGAAATAAAGCAAGGCTTGTGTGTAAGGGCTACTCACAAGTAGAAGGAATAGATTTTCAAGAGACTTTTCATCCGGCGGAAAGAATGGAAGCTATCAGAATGTTCTTAGCATTTTTTGCTCATAAAGATTTTAAGGTCTATTAGATGGATGTTAAATCTGCATTTTTGAATGGTGAGCTAGAAGAAGAGGTCTACATGGAACAACCACAAGGATTTCAATTGTCATATCAACCGAATATGGTGTGCAGATTGAAGAAAGATTTATATGGATTGAAGGAAGCTCCTAGAGCTTGGTATGCAAGGTTAGACAAATATTTGATTTAGCAAGGTTTCAACAAAGGTACGACAGATAGTAATCTATATTTTAAAATTAAAAATGACAAAATCTTGATTGTGGTTGTATATGTTGATGACATTATCATTGGAGGAAATGAAAGATGTTTGTGGAAGAAATGCAAAAATAATTTGAGATGTCCATGTTTGGTGAGATGAATTTCTTTCTTGGGCTACAAATTAATCAAATAGAGAAAGGGATTTTTATTTCACAATCAAAGTATGTTAGAGAGATGTTGAAGAAGTTTGGGATGAATGGTTCCAAACCAGTATGCACTCTTATGGTGATTGGTTGAAAATTAATTAAAGATGACGATTCACCTAAGGTTGATCAAAGAAAATATAGATCTATGATTGGTGGACTATTGTATTTGATTGCTACTAGACCAGATATTATGCATGCAGGTTGTCTTGTGGCTAGATTTCAAGAAGATCTTAAAGAAACACATCTTGTTTCTATTAAGAGAATATTCAGATATTTGAATGACACTTTGAATTATGGCTTATGGTATCCTAGGGATACTGACTTTACACTAAGTGCTTATATAGATGCAAATTGGGTTTGTTGTGTAGATGACAAAAAAAGTACAAGTGGTGGTGCATTCTTTCTTGGTTGTAGATTGGTGGCATGGTTGAGTAAAAATCAAGATTTGGTTTCTTTGTCCACTGCTAAAGCTAAGTATATTTCTATTGCATCTTGGTGTACACAAGTTTTATGGATGAAACATATATTGAAAGACATCAAAATAGTGTATGATGATCCTATTTCTATCTTCTATGATAATACAAGTGCAATTAACATTTCAAAAAATCTAGTGATGCACTTGAGGACAAAGCATATATCTATCAGGTATCACTTCTTGAAAGAGAAGGTTGTGGAGAATGAAGTAAAACTTGAGCATGTACCTATGAAGGATCATATTGTTGATATATTTACGAAGGATCTTCCTAAAGATACTTTTGAGTATCTCTAGGAGAAGTTAGGGGTTATTGCCCCTCCCTTTTTGAACTAGATGCATATGGAGATGCATTAGTTTGGTGGGTCTATGCATCTATCTTTCTTCTAGACTGATATTTTGGTGGCTACCTCTCAAGGGGAGTAGGTAGTGTCATGTGTTGTCATTGAAAGAGTATTTTGTTCTTAATGTCAAAGGGGAAATCAATGTAAAATATCATTTTCCTTTTCCATTGATGTCAAAGGGGGAGATGGGGAAGATTTGAAAAAGATTGTCTACTAAGGGGGAGAAATAGAAAGTAAAATCATGAAGTGTGTTCAGAGCTATTGTGTTGTTCTTGATGGTTTTTCGCTATCATAAAGTTGCCATCAATGATGCCAAAGTGGGTGAGATTGTTTCAAGAATGAAGGTTATTACTGATGTCACGCTTGGTTGCCATTGTAATCGAGCGTCAGCGGATGCAAGTTATTGGTTGTATATGTCAAGGATATCGATAAAATTATAATGAAGAAAGGTTGCAAGTATTCGGTTGCTTCGGTTTTTCTCCGAGATTTGCTCCTATGTTCATGTGGTTCAGATATGTTGATCATGGTTGTTGGAAGCTTCTATATCTGGATTTTTGGTTTTTGGATCGTTGTACAGTGCAAGTTATGTTCACCAATTGTGAGCTATGTTTTTCAAGGTACTTGGCAGAGGCTTGGGAGAAATGTTGTTGCTCTAGATTTCTTCTTGGTTGAGTCTTATGACTTGCGGTTCTAGAGTTAAGTTGTTATGTTCGTGTTGAAGATAATTTTGTTTTCTAGAAATATTGGATCGTGTTAAGGGTTGTGTGTGCTTAATTGTTCTGTGTTTTTTACACTGGTTTGGTCAACCTTGTGTTAACACTTTTGAAGTTCATGAAGTGTGTTGGGGACTTATTTGGCTCCTCATCACATTTGTTTGGGTCACCCTCATTCTAATTCCACCCTAGAATGTTTTGGCGCTGACCTAATTTGAATTTAAATGATGGATGACCAACTTTGGATATGTTTGAAAGTTGAAGATGGTATAAATACAAGATGAGATATCAGTGAAAGGTATGCAAAGAAATGGAGCAAGATAGATGTGAATTAGTGTATATGTGATACGAGTGTGGAAGATCAATGCGAAAACCTAATTGTTGAGTTTTTGGATGCAATGAGTTGAAGGTGTACTCTATCATTCATGCATGTCTGCAAGTGGTTGAGTGAATCGTGGTGGAAATATCTAATGCATTGAGATTGTCTTCTCTTTATAACATATATCTTCTATCTTCTTTGTAGCTGTGTGATAGTGAGCCCTCTGGGTGGTTAACCCTTGTTGGATAGTGAGTCCTGGTCTAGAAAGTGAGTCATGTTTTAATAGTGAGCCTACTCTAGCAGTGAGCCTTTGTAATAATTTTTGATATTCTTTATATTGTGAGCTAATCCTCATCATGGTTTTTCCCTTATTGGGTTTTCCACATAAATTTGGTGTTACTATGTTTGTGTGATGCTTTTCAGTTTCTATCTTTGCACTTAATGCTTAATCATTTTAGGAGAGTAAAGGATTTGTAATTGATCTAATTTCTAGTGAAATTTTTAAAGTTTAAAATTTGTCACAACTAATTCACCCCCCTCTCAGTTGTCTTATTCAATAGAGGTGAGGTGAATGAGTTGTACATTAAAACATTCAAACCCTCATTAACCTTCAAACCCTTTTTATGCATCAATATGAATGTGAACAAGTAAAACATCAACACATCAACAACCATACATAATAGAACAAAATATTTGCATGGAAAACCCTAATCGGGGAAAAACCATCGTGAGGATTAACTCACATATATATGAATAGAAAAACCAAATACTTTAGGCTCACTATCAAAAGGGCTCTCTACTCAAAAGAAAAGAATGGATCACTACCCAAAGGACTCACTATCCAGAATAAAAGAGAATCAAATAATACTATTACAAGGAGGTTCACTACCTCAAAGCAATAGGAAGATCCACCACAAAAACTCTACACCATTTGCAACCTTTGGATCACTACCTCCAGTAACTTCAAGTTCACTGAAATGTAGACACCTTCTGCTCACTACATCTGGTAGCCTTAGGTTTTTAATTCGCACTTAGATAACCATACTTGATCAAATTCACATCTCACTACACACCTTTTTCATCTCCAACAATTGATCTTGCGTATATATCCTCCACAACCGCAAATAATCTTGTTTAGGTTAGCCTCAATGAAATGTATGCACCTCAAACATGCAACAAATAAATAGGTCAACACCAAACACTTCCACGGTGGAAATAAGTGAAGGTGAACCATGATAAGGGTTAACTAGGACCCAAATCCATACTAACACAATTCACCATGCTTCCACAAATCATGAAGCACATCCACAAGTAATGCTAACATGCTAGGTCAACCAAACATGTATTAACACTACCAAAAAATCAATTCACTCTTCACCATTCCAGAAACATCCTACAAAACATGATGTAACAACACACAACATCTCAAAAAATTCTAACACCATTAGAATATTCATAAACACTATCACAACTACTTGCAACTGAGAATACTTAACATCCTATGCAACCAACCAAACTGCTATAGACATAGAACTCACTAACCAACCTTACAAAACACTTGAACACACAAAAATACAAGGGAAGGTAGATATAGACCATATTATCATGTTACCAAATCCTCAAGATAAGAAACCTCAACACAGAGAAATGCGGAGAAATTCCATTTCTCCCAGACAACCTTCTTCACAAGCAACACATTGTCAAACACATCTTCCACTTCCGCACAATCCAAAACCTGAAACTCTGCATATAATACATCTAAACACCTTTGATCATCTCATCCAAATCACACAAGCATATCTTCAACCATGAAGAAATGTGGAGAATAGTGCAGAGCACAATTCTGTCATCTTGTACACTCTCTTATTCAAATTTTCTCAAAATAACTTGGAAACCAAGTGAACCAACTTCAACAAAAACATCACAAACACCTTCTCATCAACACCACACTAGAGATTGCA